>SKCR01026744.1:0-62781 GCA_019454045.1 Zanthoxylum bungeanum | reverse complement strand
TGACAGCACTCGGTATTTGACCATAACTTGCTTTAGAAAATTCCAAATCATGATCCGTAAATTTCTACGTAAACTAGACATATAGATCTATATTCTGGAACAATGTTAGCTTCAAAAATAATAAGATGCATTTTATGGAATTTTTCTAATGTGACATGTATGTAGAAAATACACATATGAACATGTTGTAGTAAAATGGCTCTAGCAAAAGTTCTATATATCGGAATTGTGTTCCGTTTGAACCGTAGGAAATTAGAGACACATATATATATATATATATCTAAAGGTATATCATTTGAAGTTTAATTCAACGCTTTGCTAATTTTTCAAAACCATTTTCCGATGCACTTGTGCATTGAAATTCATTTTGGTGCAAATAAAATGCAAATGATTCATTAAGCTTTCTAAGTCATTTTAAATGCAAATGATGCAAAATGTATGATTCCTAAGAGCTTTAAAACATTTGAGTAAACTCACTTACAAATATTTTTAGCTCTTAATCATCCTCTTGATTTTCATATTGCTTGGCTTTTCATCATTTTTTGCCTATTTATCATCTTTGTTTTCTTGATCATCTTGTAGCACATTTTATCTCTTCATCAACAATTACTTCGAAATCCTTTTGTAATGTCTCGCTAATGCGCATCGAAGACTTCAAGTGTTGACGTCATCAAAATCCATCATGCGACTGTGTCGCTAACAATCTCCCACTTTTTGATGATGGCAACCCCTTAAAACTTGTGAGCTTATATGAGTCCAAATGTTGACGATTTTGCTCCCCCTCAATATAAGCTTCCTCTCAATGTGTGATTGTCTTCAAAATAGATCTATAAGACTTAGACAAACACATTAGTACTTTTACTCCCCCTTCATCCAAGGGTGATGGTAAAACAAGTTTTAATCTCATTTCTAATGATTTATCCTCCTTTGACATTATCAAAAAGTGGAGAAGCAAAAAATTAAATCTAAATGAGATACCAATTAAATATGTGCATTAAATGATGATACCAAAATTTAAAAATATGCACATTTTAGCATTTCCCCCTTTTACCATAAGATGTAGAAATCATGCATAATGTAATTCTCAAAAATTTATGCCATGATTATCAATTTGAATAATGATCAATGCATTTCAATGATTTCTTCCCATAATTATGATACCAATTTAATCAAAAATTAATGCTTTTCATTATACCAATAGGAAATTATGTTGATGTACATGCATTTTATGATATCAACCTAAAATTTATGACAACATATATGCATTTCATTTTCATTCAAAATATGTTAAATGACAAAGACATGTTCAATGCAAATCAATCAAGTAATAACATATATGTCATTTTACTTAATAAATTCAATGTGATACTAATTGATATAAAATGGGGTTTAAATTTATGATTAAGGCATTTAATGATATCAAATGAACAATTGATACCAAAAGAAGTTTGAATACATTGCCTAATCACTTGTATGCTTCAAAATATTTATACCAATTTGAAATAGGCATACACACATAATTTAGAGGAAACGGTACTAATATTTCCGTGAATACGGATTTTACCATTACCGTTGTGATTCCTCATTTCTTTGAGCCTTTGGGATCAATTTCCAATTCTATTTAAGATCATTCCCAAATCTCCCCCTATAAAATTATCAAGTGCATTTTGGTACCCAAACTTTCTTGGGTCCATGGGGGTCAACCTTAGTTCCTTTCAGAACCCAAATAACAGTCACATTTTTCATTTTAGTCCAACAACCATAACTTTTGTGACCTATCATAATAGGCTACGAGTAGATGGCTATCTAGGTGCCTTCACAACTTTTCCTTCTAGAAAGGTAGTGAATGAAGGAAGACACCAAACCATTACCTAGCCTAAAAATGCCTTTGATTAAACCCTCACTTTATCCACTATAGACACGGTCAATTAAAACATAAATCCAAACATCACAAGTCAATATTTCGGGGCCAATTCTCTATCCCCAAAGGAGTCGCCAGACTGTAGGACACAGAAATCGGCGAAGCATGCTGTCCCGGGCTCGCGGCCCGGTTGGGAGTACGGAGTAGCCACGAGGGACTAAACCGGAGAGTAATGGAGTTGCCACCCGGTGTGAACCGGGAAAATGAGATTTAAGGCCGCACTCACCCCTCGCAAGGGAAGACCTCAAACCGTTGGGTTCGGAATGGTCCCTTACTTATGTCACTTGTAATAAAAGGATTTATGTGATAATTTAACCAGGCTTAAATAACATTTATTTCCAAAGGTATCATGCTTCTAAATTCTCATATGCAAAATAAAACTTATGTACGCATTTCACATATATCTCACATTTAAAATTGCATGCTTAACATATATCAAGATAGCAACGAACATACAACTTTATTTGCATATCACATTCAGGAAAGCACAAGCACACATATTAACCATACAAGCACACATATGGGCATTTTTCCAAGCGGTACGTGGAATTGTAGCCCAAGTACAGACCACACTACCGTCCATTCGGAATCGGCTACGGAATTTACGTCTGGGTTTCCATCCGATATACCGCAAGAAATAATACTCAAATGTTATCATGACACAAGCATATGAATCAACATATTTGCATTTATACATGTGGAGATAGCTACTAGGAAAACCATGCATGAAATCTAATGAAGAGGACTCAGTTCAGTGGGTGCGCGTTCGTGTAGCGTTCGTAAACGCGTTCGAACGGAAATGAAACAGAATGCTCACGTTCGTATGGCGTTTGTTAACGCGTTCGAACGGAAATGAAACAGAATGCTCACGTTCGTATGGCGTTTGATAACGCGTTCGAACGGAAATGAAACAGAATGCTCACGTTCGAGTAGCGTTCGTAAACGCGTTCGAACGGAAATGAGACCTGATGCATGATAAGGCAAAAATGCATGCGCGTTCGAGTTACGTTCGTAAACGCGTTCGAACGGGAACAGACCTGATGCATGAAATGGGACGCAATACATAAACAACAAAATAAAGGGGCGCGGTGAAGTACTGCCGTAAATGTGGCCTTTTGGGGCTCTTGATCTCTCAAAGAGATGACCTTTAGACCAACATACTAAGCCCATGCGCGTCACATCACATCATGCATACAAGCATAAAGACAATCATACTATTCTAAGTATGTCCGATTGAACGTGTCTCGCATCCAACCGAACACACATCAACAGGCGCGGTAAAGCATCGTGGTAAAGGGCTTTAGCCCCTCCCCATAGGGGATCTCACATCGCACTTACTAAACCCATGCGCTCGGTTGAATCATGCATACGAAAATAAAGACAATCATATCAAATTAGGTATGCTCGATTGAACATATCTCGCATTCAACCGAACACACATCAATCGGTGTGGCAAAGCGTCGTGGTGAAGGATTTTAACCCCTCCAATTAGGGAACCTTTCATCGCACTTACTAAGCCCATGCACTCGATCACATCATATGGGAATAAGCAATATACAGAATTTAAATGACAAGAAATAAATAAACCAAAGCAATGCCACACAAGAGAAGGTGCCGTTTACTCAAGTGGTACGTGGAGTTGTGTCCCATGTACAGACCGCACTACCGTCCATTCGGATTCGGCTACGGAATTTACGTCTGGGTTTCCATCCTATATACCAAAAGAGACGACACTCTTCCCTTTCATTCAAGCCACAACATGCATTCATAAACGACTCTCATGCGAATAGAATTCAATAATAATAATAAAAAAAATGAATATAAACTAATGAAAAGGTACCCTCAGGTCTAACCTTTTAAATCACCTCTCGGATGTACGGTACACGATCGTCGGAAGGGTGGATACTCCGCAACTCTCCCGGTTCACTGTTCTCGTTCGTTGTCTTACTGTTTTGAGTCGTCGTTCTCCGTCTTTTGCTATTGTTTCCTTGTGGTTTCGCTGCCGTTTCCTCTTTATCTTTTGTTTATTGTTTTTGGGTGTCTTCTTCCTGTAATTTTTATGTGTGTTGTGTATGAGTTAGGGACTAGCTAGCTACTAGGGACTAGGGACTAGCTACTCGGGTTGAGAAGGTGGGTGAAGGGTTCTTTTTATAGGCAAAGGGTTGGGCTTGACAAGGAAAGGGATTTGGCTAATTAAAAGAGGGATTTGATTTGGTTTGGTTAAGGGAAGTCAAAGATTGAGGGGGGGACAAATCTTGGCTAGATAGGGAAGGTTGAATATTTGATTGGCTTGGTTTAGGAATACAATATTTTAAGTTTGTGAATAATCTTATTAGATTGGGAATATAATTGGTTGATTGATTTTAATTAGGCATGATTATATTTTGATTTAGTATGTGATTTGTTTAATTTAGGCATGATTTTAGTTTAAGTTGGTAATTGTTTATTTTATGTTTGGTATATGTTTTATTTAATCATTTAATTAATTTAATTATTATATTATTTAGTTAATGTTTTAATTAATATTTATTTTTTTAAATTGGGATGTGTTTTATGGGCTTTGGGGGGCTAATTGGGCTGGATGTGAGGCTAGCAGCAAAACCAGAATTACCGACACCGTTCGAACGCTTCCTCAAACGCGGCACGAACGCTCGCAATCCGTTTGACGTTCGAACGTAATCACGAACGCAGCACGAACGAAAACAGTGAACCTTGTTTATTCTGAATTCCCCCTTCTGATGTCCGTTTCCCGTGACCTCCGTGACTTAAAAGGTAGTGTCTCCAAAATGAGACTGATCATAGGGACTTATGTGTAAAAATGCAGTGCCTACAATTAGTTATAGATATAGGCTCACTCAAAAACCTCTACAATGAGTTTTATATGTAGGCTCACTCAAAAACCTTACAATGAGTTTTAGATATAGGCTCACTCACAAACCTTAAAAGTGTTTGAATAATAAAGATTACAAATAACTTGAGCACTCACAAAAGATAAGAAGATTCAAGATGTGAGTATCTCACCCAAATGTATCAAAGCTCACTAATATGAATGTGAAGATGAAGTATGAGCTTTTTCAAATGTAGAGAGTGTAAGATATAGAAGATTTGTAAAACTCTCTATTTTTGTCTTAGAATAAATTGTATGAAGGTTCAAGTCCTATGCAAAAACGAAATTGGGGCTCAATTTATAGTAAAATGAAAACTGCCCAAATTTGCCTGTCTGAGACCGGTATGGTCTTTTCTGACACTGGTATGCCGGTCCCAACGGCTATATTACCGTTTGAAAATTTTAACGTTAGACTGGTATGGACACATGTATGAATATCGATATGTAAACCGGTATTAATACCGATATGAGTTGGCCCGGTTCCAGAATATATGAAAATTCAGCTCTAACCGGTATTATGACCGGTATGTAATCGATATGCCTTTCTAGACCGGTATGGGACCGATATGGTGACCGGTATGCCTATTTCAGTAAGTTTCTGATGACCAGTCAATCATGACAACACTCGGTATTTTGGCCATAACTTGCTCTAGAAAATTCCAAATCATGATCCGTAAATTTCTACGTAAACTAGACACATAGATCTATCTTCTGTAAAAAGTTCAGCTTCAAAACCAATAAGATGAATTTTATGGAATCTTTCAAATGTGACATGTATGCAGAAAACGCACATCTGAACATGTTGTAGTAAAATGGCTCTAGCAAAAGTTCTATATATCGGAATTGTGTTCCGTTTTAACCGTATGAAACTAGAGAAACATATATATCTAAAGGTATATCATTTGAAGTTTAATTCAACTCTTTGCTAATTTTTCAAAACCATTTTTCGATGCACTTGTATATTGAAATTCATTTTGGTGCAAATAAAGTGCAAATGATTCATTAAGTATTCTAAGTCATTTTAAATGCAAATGATGCAAAATATATGATTCCTAAGAGTTTTAAAATATTTGAGTAAACTCACTTACAAATATTTTTAGCTCTTAATCATCATCTTGATTTTCATATTGCTTGGCTTTTCATCATTTTTTGTCTCTTTATCATTTTTGCTTTCTTGATCATCTTGTAGCACATTTTAGCTCTTCATCAATAATTGCTTCGAAATCTTTTTGTAATGTCTCGCTAATGCGCGTCGAAGACTTCAAGTGTTGACGTCATCAAAATCCATCATGAGACTGTGTGCTAACACAAAAGGCTGGGTTGAGGTCGTGTTTTTTGAAAATAATATTTTTTTAAAATCCTTTAAAATAAAATAAATAATTTTTTGAATTTTTTAATACTTAAAAATGAAAAAGAAAATTAAGAATAAGAATAATAATGTTTTTTTTTTTTGTGTTTTTTGGATTGTTATAAATTTTAATTATAAATATATATATTTAGAATTAAAAATTAATTTATATAGTTAAAAAATATATTTTAATTAATAAAAATCGAGTGCAATCCGAACTACTCTCAAATTTTTTTACTTAAACCTGATCCGCAACCGAAAATTAAAATATTGCCCTAATACAGTCCAGATGAGCCTCCGGCTTTCCTACCACCAGAGAAGCTTTGAATTGGGGGCACGCAAATGCATGAGTGAGCTTAAGGTTAGGCACAAACTGAAAGAAAAGAAAGCCAATTATGGTAATTAATTAATTAAAACAGACCACAAAAACACAGATTCTTTGCTTAATAAAGCACCAATAAAAACAAAAAGAAAAAGAATAAATTTTTTGCCTTTTCCAATTTCCAAACATAACCCAACAACGTACACATACTACTCAGTTAAATGAAAAAATATTATTATATAAATACACCACACTTATATAGAGAAGCAAGGCAGTCCAAAAGCACCCCATTCCATTGCCCATTGAATTTTATCTCCTCTCTTTAAGTTGAAGTGTAAGCCCACGACCTTTCACCAAATCTCTAACTTGAGCTTCAATGGCGTAAAGCAATAACAACAAAAGTCCTTGCGTGTCAGAAACCCATTTCAAAGAAAAGAAAAGAAAAGAAAAATAAATAAATAAATAAACACTACCCAGATTGTTCTTTTGTATAATTATAATTAATCTTTGGTGGGTTTTTGAATTTGACACTTAGAGAGGTACTGTGTGTTTTGTGGATTTATGAGGAGGAGAGAGAATAGTGTAATTAGTAAACCTGGGGAAGCCCGGAGAGTATTTGTTCGAAGGAATATTTGATTGCATCCATGAAATTACAACGGCTCTGGCTTTCGTTAGGATGACCGATTCTGCTTATAGGGTTGAAACGACGTCGCGTCTTGCTCAATGGAGGATCGACAATTTGGCTTCTTGTACTTATCGCAAGTCCGATCCTTTCAAGATCGGCAAGTGGAATTGGTTAGTTTCATTTCCCCATGTCTTATTTTCTATGTGATTGTGAATTTTGATGACAAATGGGATGGTGAGAGTGCAATTTGATGTTTTGATTGGTAGCTGAGAAAAAAATTGTGGGAAAAGGGAAAGAAAGTTTGAGTGTTTACTACCCTGTTTGTGCATCGTTTTTTAAATCAATTTCCATGTTTTTTTTTTTTTTTTTTTTTTTTTTTTAATGATTATGTTGCTGTGAACTGGGGTTTCATATTGTGAAAAGAAGTGTTTTTTCGGTGACAATTGGGATGATGTAAGTGATATTTTGATGACTTTTTTGGTAGCTGAGAAAGCGTGGGAAAAAGGGAAAGAAAATATGACTGAAAACTACCCTGCTTTTGTTCTTTTGTTTTTTATTTTTATTTTTTTGTAAGTTTTGTATCTTTTCTTTTTATTTGTTCTATTTTGATGAACTGAAGGCATTTATCTGTGGAGAAGAACCGGATGTTATTTGTTAAATTGTATCCAGAGATGTCAAATTTAACAAGAGACAATCCCCCAATTGCTTCTTTCATTATTCGAGTTGTCTCTTCTGCTGGAGATCGCAAATCTTTGACTCATCCAGGTAATGAATGAAACTGTGCCTTTTTTGGTTCTCGTGGATCCTTTGGATACTTGATTATTTAGTTTTATACACTAATTCACGCATTAGCTCTGGGTTTTAGTACATGTAAACTTTAGCGATTAGAGTTGGAAGTTAATGATATTAGTAATTTGGTGACTGACTAAGGCTTCTGTGTGGATTAGGAAGTTGTGAGCATAAACTTGAAGAAATTTAGGATTAGTAAGCTGCTTGCGATGTTTTGGAGATTGAGTGATTAACCAATCTTATTATCCTTTTGAGGGCTACAAAGATTAATGATCCTCAAGCTCATACTAGATTTCGGGTTTTAAATTCTGCTGATATTGTTAAATTGTAGTTCATTTCATATTTTGTTGGATACATATGTAGTTCTTAACATTTTTAGTTAGCTTGAAAATTCAAATATTTGTTTTGATAAATGCAGAAATTACTGATAAGAAGCTCAAGAATAACGACGATTTTGTTTGGCCAATTGAGGTCCCCTTAACTGGGAAATTCATCATTGACGTTGAATTTCTTGATTTGAAGATCGCACCTTCAGACGTAAGCATCATTTACTCAGATTTATATCCTAATTTCTGTTAATTGATTAGGATTGCCTTGCTGCAAAGATGAATTTTCACCATTTATCAATAATCAATAACATTTAAAAGCCTTAACTTTTTATCGAGGGCAGTAACTATTTGCATCTTTTTTTCAGTAATTTTTGTTGAGCTAAACTGAAATTTGGAATTGCTATCACTAGCATACATGTGTTATCAATTGTGAATTGTGATAAACTACACAGGGTGGTGAACCTTGCTCTATTTGGGCTGAAGGAATCACTCAAAGACGATCAAATGCAACAGCTCTTGCATCACTTGGTCGAATGTTGACAGAAAGCATCCACACAGACATCATTATTAATGCTTCCGATGGAAGCACGGGAGCTCATCGTGCTGTACTTGCGGCAAGATCACCTGTTTTCCGCAGCATGTTTTCACATGACTTGAAAGAAAAAGAAAAATCGACCATTGACATCCCAGACATGTCCATTGATGCCTGCCAAGCTTTTCTCAATTACATTTACGGGAATATCGAACATGAAGAATTCTTGACCCACAGATTGGCTCTTCTTCATGCAGCGGATAAGTATGACATCGCCGACTTGAAAGAGGCATGTCATGACAGTCTTCTAGAAGATATTGATACAAAGAATGTACTCGAGAGACTCCAAAATGCGTCTCTGTATCAATTGCCAAAACTGAAGAGCAGCTGCATGCGGTATCTTGTGAAGTTTGGCAAGATATTCGACATTCGAGATGACTTCACATTTTTCTTGCAGAGTGCAGACAGGGAACTAATAGCTGAAGTCTTCCACGAAGTTCTTGGTGCCTGGAAAGGTTTCTGAAATTCAGCTTACAAAAGAAACAATGAACAAAATCCTATATTCTTGTCATATCCTAGTATGTCCATGAATTGATTGGGCTGTTGAACAGCGATATTGTGCAGGATTTGTTGCCAAGAAGATGATTCTTTTGTTCAATGGAACTCGTTGACGCCTTAATGTACATATATATTGGTATTCTTGGCGTAGACAATAGTAATAATTGAACAGAGGATTGCATATTTATTAATGAATAGTTTGAAATTGGAGTGATTTGACGTATAATGATTGATTTTTAGTGTTTTTTAATATTGCATCTCAATGTTCATGAATATGTATCTGACCCCTGCTTCAAGAGATAAATCAAGTTTCAAATGTTTTATTGCTTTGCAGACCCTATACTGATAAAAGGTAGAAGCAGTGAAAACATGTGAAGGAAAATCTGTACTTAGTAATGTGATATGGGGCAATGTTGGCTAGGACATTGTTCAAGTAATGTCGGATAGGACATTAAGTAATTTGGCATGTGTCTTTTGGAGACCTTTGGGTCGTGTGGACCTTTAACCTTTGTGGGTGTATGGGCTGGTGAGTCCTGCAATCGAGTCCTGCGTGTAGGCTCAAGGTTGTCGATAGCCGATTGTCGATAGTCATGCGATGATATGTCTAATTCCAATGGGTGTCGGCTAGAGGTTCCCCAACAAGGTGGAATTAGATTGAGCTTAGGAGTAGGCCCAAATGGTAGAGAGAGTTTGGTTGTCTATAGCCTTGCGTTTGAGCATATATTAATCCAATAGACCAGATGTCGACTGGAATGTCTATGTTGATTGGTCCTTGGTAGCGGCACATGGTGTCATTTGGGTCAAATGAATGCTATAAGACATGGTTTTAAGCAGGTTTGTCACGTGGGCATGTCAGATGCCAATATTTGTTGTTTAGGCCTTGAGTGTCGACTGAGACACAATATCAGTTGGGTCCTTAGCCCAAATTTGGCCCGTACAGTTTGTCTACTACTCTTTAACTTAATAAGTCCTTGGCTTGGAGAGTAATTGACGAGCATGTCATTTGAGGTCTCCATGTTGATTGGATTATTGATGTCGCTTGGCAATGTCGCTTGGACTAGATGAAGGTCCTCAAATGTTGACTGGACCAGATGAAGATCCAAGAGAGTCTTTGATGAATGGTAAATGTATCACTATTTCCCACTCATTTGGCCTAATATTTTGTATAGTTTCTTGAGTTTTGTGAATATTTTGATGTGTTTGTGTTATTTTATAGATAAATAAATTTTCAGATGGAGGTCATTCGAGGCTAAAATAGTGAAAAAGGACAAAAAAGGGCAAAATGGTCATTTGGAGCGTCGCGACGCGCAACCTGCGTCGCGACCGCTAGCGTGCGCCGGACCTCTGCTAAAATGTGCCAGGACACGTGGACCAATCATAGGGATTTTGCTTAAATGCGCCGGATGCTAACGTGCGCCTGCCACATGTCAAAATCACAGTAGATCATGCTAACGTGCGCCGAACACGTGTCACCATCACATGCTGCCGACAATCGCCATCACCATGTGTCGCCTACGTATCATCCACGTGTCAGCCACATGGCGTCCACATCAGTCACATACCAAGTCAGCTTGCCAAGTGTCAGCCATATCATCATCAACCAATCATCTTGTGCCACGTGTCACAATCATACGGTGCCGACAATCAACATCACCACGTGTCAGCCACGTCATCGCCATGTCATCACAATCATTGAGTTGCTGACACCCTCTGCCACGTGTCACCTTATCGCGAATCCAAGTGCCATGTGTTGTCACCTCCGCGTTCCACGCCGCAAATCACGGCGCGTCGTGACGCGAAGAGGGTGACGCGTCGCGACGCGCCCAGCATACCGAGGCCTATAAATTCAGCTCGATTTCAAAATATAAATTATGCCTTCCTTAGGTTTTGTAAGGACTTTAAGGATTGCATCTTGTTTGTTTAAGTTTTTGTAATTTAAATTAAGCATTTTTACTTTTAGTACTTTTAATTATGCACTTTTATTTTCTGTAATAAATTTTCTTTTCTTTTCTTTTATGTTCATTAGTTAATTTATTGATGGGGTAAGGGTGAAGCTTTTTACTTTTATAGTTTAGATTATTCTCCCTTAATTATAATATATAAACTAGTTAAAACCCGACTTAATGAGGATACCACTATATTGGCCGGTTGGTAATTAGTTATAAATTGGTTTTAACCTGACTAAGCATGGATACCGCCATATTGGTCGATTGATAATTAATTATAAATTTGACTTAATCAGGATACCGCCATATTGGTCGGTTGGTAATTATCACGTAAATTTATATATTATAATAAGGGAGATTTCTAAATTAGAAATAGTAAAGGTAGATTAATCTCACCTAATTTATAATATGGAAATTGTAATTTAATATGGATTAAAGGTTGATACCGCCTTAATGGCTGGTTTTAATTATGTAACATAATGTGACACTGCTTATAGGACGGTCTTGAGGTGACAAATGATTACCGCCTATATGGCTGGTTTATGGATAAATAATAACACCGCCTTTATGGCTGGTTCAACTTAATTGGGTAATACTGGTAATTTCCATATTATAATAATTTGATATTTCTAAAAGTGGATCCTCTAACCCCCAACATTTTATTTTTATTTTGGGAAGTGATAAAACACAATATTAATAAGCTTAATAATTGATTTAATTATATAATAGGTAATTCTTTAGTTTGTTTATTGAATCTTAAGTTTAATGCTTCTTGTTGCCCGATCACCAATAAGATTGATGTGGTAAACTTAAAATGAACTTGGAAAATAGATTTTAGGTTTCAGCCTTAGATTCAATAACTCACGATCTTCCTTGAGGATAGATAACCCTTTAATAGATTTCCTTACAGGATAGACATATACATGTTGGGCGAGGGTAGCCATAATTGGAACTTGAACTTAATTAATTCAGATAACTTGGTTAACATATACATATGATTAATTGAGTTACACTGGGTATTTGCATCTGACCATCGATAGAGGCTTTAGCATAACTTCGTGTTCCAGGTTAGCAAATTAATTTATTACACATATATAAGAGAATCAATTTATCTTTAGAATAATATTGTGTGGAGTCACAACCCTAGGTATTTTGTGTCTTTTGTTTATTTTCCTTAGTATTTTCTTTTGTATTTTATTTATTTATTTATTTAGCAAATCCACATTCAACCAACGAATCAAACAATCATTCTCTTCTCCCTCTAATTAGATACATGTAAATAGATAGAATCAACAATTAATAACTATAGTAGGAATTAAGTCCTCGTGGGATCAATATTTTTTATACTACTTAAACGATACGTGCGCTTGCGTTATACGCGTGTGATTACGCTGGTCAAGTTTTTGGCGCCGTTGCCGGGGACTTATATTTCTTGAGTTATTAATTTTGAAGTTATCCAATTTACTTATATCTAATTTTCTTTATTTTTATCTGTAATTTTTATTTTCTTCTTTTATTTTTCAGGTGGTTGACATGGATCTTTATTGGGAGATTGAAAGATTACGAGCTTTACTAGAAGAAGATACACCCCAAATCAGGGAGCAACAGTCCGATTTTCTGAGGCCTGTTGTCTAGCCCAACAATTATTACTGGATGTCAGAAATAAGCAATACTACATTTGCTCAACAGAACGCAATGGGAAGATGTGAAATATACGATGGTAACCACCCGAGCCATCAATGCATATACCTTTCAAGGTGGCAGAATTATCGGAATCATTCAAGGTACGAAGAACCAGCATATTTCACTGAACCACATTTTCCATCTTATCCACCATCTAAGATCTTCATCAAGAACCAGAACCATCAGAGGAAGATCAGTTGATTCACATGCTCAAAGATTGGCTCGAGGAACGGGAAACTCAATTTGATGCACAAATTCAGAGTCAAACGGCGTCTATACAGAGGATGACAGATCAAGTTAGACAATTAACAGATAACCTGAATCACATATCTCACGGAGCAAATTCAAATAATACTGAAGAGGCATTCGAATATCCTGAGATTCATCATGACATCATAACAGATGACGAGGCTGAGCAGTATCAAGAATCAGAGGTATCAGTTCAGGAGCCCGAACCAAAAAAGACTCAATTTGATTTTTATTATTCATCGGACTTTGATGATGATGAAGAAGCTGAGCTATTTGTAACAACTGCACCAACAAAGAAGGATCAAACTTTCTATCCTCAAAATGAAGATCTTGGAGCATACTTTGCACTAATGTTTGAAGAAGAACTACCTGAGCCAGTCATATCAGAGGATGAAGGCCTAAAATAAGACATATCTTTACATCCTCAGGTTGACACTTATGGAGCATGCATTTCACAGATGACATATGAAGAGCTGAACGAGGAAATTTTAAAATACATATGTGAATAAAAGGTGGAGCAAGAAGAAGGGCAAATGGAGGAGCAAATGACATACCATATTGAAGATCTCAGGCATTCAGGAGAAACATCACTGTTTTGGGGAGTACAATTTAAATATATCGCCAAGAACCTTGACAGAATGGAACCTCCATTCAAAGTCAAGCACCATACGAGACCTTTTGATTTTCTTTCTTTCTTTTCAGGAACCACTGGAGCGACAAAGATTAAAAAGGTGGCACAAGCACTGAATGAGACAAAATACTTTTTGCTACCTTACCGTTGGAAGAGACCCTTCAAAAGCAACGCTCACAGATTTATCTTTAATCGGACATCCAAAACTACGCTGAAACCTCCTTGACAGATGGATTTCAGTCACGTCTGGCTGAAGATGAAAAATTTAGTGCTAGCATGGAGGTAACCCATGCAATATGTTGTAATTTCTGTGTATACATGTTGTAGAATTTTTAATTTTATGTGATATTTTCAGGGAAAAGCACAAACATAGCATTTAAGGCAAAAACAAGATAAGAGGAATAGTGTTTAGCAATCACAAAGATGAGAGTTAATTCATTAGTGATGGTTGAGTAAGGAATGAATTCTTGAGACGCATCCTAATGAATTTATACCATGCGAGTGGCGTATTGTGTACACAACTCTGTTGCCGTAAGAATTGCTTTGATTTGCTTTTCTTTTGTAATTATCTTTATTTTCGCCGACAGGATCCAGACTTTTTGACCTATTACGATTTCTTTTATTATTTTGCTAACAATCGTCCTTTGGAAGATACTTGTGCTATTATTACTCACCCTTTTCAGGTACTATAAATTCAACTCATCATTGCACTTTTGAAGGCATCCATAGCTGAAAAAGAAATACATAAAAATGGAAGCCACTTCTAGAAGACGAGTTGTAAACATCTGTGTTTTTTGTGGTACTAGTGTTGGTACTAAGCCACAATACGTAGCAGTAGCACATGAATCAGGTCGAGTCATTGCCGAAAGGAGTATGCACCTAGTATATGGCGGTGGCAATCTTGGATTAATGGGAATCGTTTCAAAGGCCGTACAGGAATGAGACAGTCAAGTCTTGGGAATCATCCCAAAACCTTTGGCGGAGGTGAATCTTATTAGACCATAAAACGGAGAAGAACTGATCGTGCCAAGTATGTCTGAACGACTGGTGGAAATGATTAGCCGTGATGATGCTTTTATTGCTTTGCCAGGAGGGTTGGGCACGTTGGAGGATATTTTTATAGTGTTATCTTGGGCGAACTTGAACATACACCAGAAACCGATTGGACTATTTAACGCTGATGGATTTTATGATTTTCTTTGTGTATTTCTTAATGATGCCCGGATAAATGAGTTCGTGTCAAAACCTCTAAAAGAACTCCTCTTCACTGCCAGAACTGCCCCAGATTTGATTGACCAAATCTTAGCCTTTGAACCACAAATTGACCCTATCCTTTCCAAGAAAAACTGGTCTGATAATGATCGTAAGAAGCATCAGATAAATCTGGATCTTAACCTTTAATTTTCATTTTAGATGTAGAATTTCAGCTAACCAGGTACTATCTTCTAAACTCATATTCTACTTTTTAAGACATTGGGGACAATGTATCATTTAGGTTTAGGGGTGGGGAATAGTTGTAGTATTTTGTTTTTATGTTGTTTTTATTTTTTAGTCCAAATTTCTTGAAAAATTCAAAAAAATTGAAAAATTTTACAAAAAAAAAAAAAAAAAAATTTGTGTTTTTATGTTTTTAATTTGATTAATCGGGTGAAATTGGTGTGAGATAGCCGTGTAAGGAATTTCCACTCCTGAGACGTATCTCAACCTATTTAGGAACAAGTTAATTTTTGTTTATTTCCTTTTGAATTTTTTAATTTGTGAATTCTCCATAATACTGGCTAAAATGGATCTTCATATGCTCAGTTGATAGATATTATCAACATACATAGTAATATACGGACATGAGTTATAACTGACGAGTTTGTAATAGTCAGTGCTATAGTTTAATTGGAGGAAGCATCTAAAAAGCGATGGGATAAAAAAACTTCTGAGATCTGAGTAATTAAGTTCGTATGGGTGTTTTAACACCTAGTGCCCTAAAACCAACTGGTTTGGGAGCCACTGGCCCAAAGCTTGCTACATGGATCAAAGATGTTACAAAAAAAATACATATATCGAAAATTCGAGTAATTAAGTCCGTAGGAGTGTCTTAACACCTAGTGCCCTAAAGCCAACTGGTTTGGGAGTCACTGACCCAAAACTCGCTACATGGATGGAAGATATTGTATATAAATAAAAAAAAAATCAGAAAAATCAGAAAAATATTCCATTGCTTAAAAAATGTGTGAATTCTGATATAACTTTAGGACAAAAATATTACCTTCTTTCAACTACACTTGTGACTATTGTGGGAAAAAAATGAGTTGATTAATATTTTGTTGGTTGAGTGTATGGAGAATGGTAAAAATAATCGAAGAATTTACTTATTCAGTAATTTAGAAAGAAAGAAAACAACTCTAAACTTGGATAAGAAGTTTCACCTGGTTAGTCACTAACTTCTTTATTCTTTTTTCTCTTGTCTTTTTGCTTTTGTGTGCATTAGTTTTATTATTTTTTACTTTTGAATAAATTAGTTTGACGTTTGTGGGTATCGTCGTTGTAAGCCCTCACGAGACTACAACTCGTCCACTAGGGACACCTAGGGGTTTAAAGGCTTGTTGCATAAGTTAAATGCAACCAGGATCCCTAAGAAAGTGGCTTAGTTAAATTTTATTTTTGTTTATGTTATTTTATCTTGTTGTTTTGCTCGAGGACTAGCAAAATGTTAGGTTTGTGGGTGTGATGAGTGGTAAATGTATCACTATTTCCCACTTATTTGACCTAATATTTTGTATAGTTTCTTGAGTTTTGTGAATATTTTGATGTGTTTGTATTATTTTGTAGATAAATAAAGTTTCAGGACTCTCTGGAGGTGGTTCGGGGCCAAAATAGTGAAAAAGGACAAAAAGGGCAAAATGGTCATTTGGAGCGTCGCAACGCGAAACCTGCGTCGCGACCGCTAATTAGCATTGGACCTCTACTAAAATGCGTCGGGACACGTAGACCAATTAGAGGGATTCTTCTTAAATACGCCGGATGCAAACGTGCACCGAATCTGCTAACGTGCGTCTGCCACATGTCAAAATCACAGTAGATCATGCTAACATGCGCCAGACACGTGTCACCATCACATGCTGCCGACAATCGCCATCGCCACGTGTCACCTATGTATCATCCATGTGTCAGCCACCTTGCGTCCACATCAGTCACATGCCAAGTCAGCTTGCCACATGTCAGCCACATCATCATCGACTAATTATCTTGTGCCACGTGTCACAATCATACGGTGCCAACAATCAACATCGCCACGTGTCAACCATGTCATCGCCACGTCAGCACAATCATTGAGTTGCCGACGCCCTCTGCCACGTGTCACCTTATCGCGAATCCAAGTGCCATGTGTCATCGCCTCCGCGTTTCACGCCGCAAATCACGGCTCATCGCGACGCGCCCGGCTTACTGAGGCCTATAAATTTAGCTCGATTTCAAAATTCAAATTATGCCTTCCTTAGGTTTTATAAGGACTTTAAGGATTGCATCTTGTTTGTTTAAGTTTTTGTAATTTAAATTAAGCATTTTTACTTTTAGTACTTTTAATTAGGCACTTTTACTTTTTGTAATAAATTTTATTTTAATTTCTTTTCTTTTCTTTTATGTTCAGTAGTTAATTTATTGCTGGGGTAAGGGTGAAGCTTTTTACTTTTATAATTTAGATTAATCTCCCTTAATTATAATATATAAACTAGTTAAAACCTGACTTAATGAGGATACCGCTATATTGGCCGGTTGGTAATTATTTATAGATTGGTTTTAACTTGACTAAGCATGGATACCGCCATATTGGTCGGTTGGTAATTATCACGTAAATTTATATATTATAATATGAGAGATTTCTAAATTAGAAATAGTAAAGGTAGATTAATCACAACTAATTTATAATATGGAAATTGTAATTTAATATGGATTAAAAGTTGATACCGCCTTAATAGCTGGTTTTATTTATGTAACATAATGTGACACCGCTTATTGGACGGTCTTTAGGTGACAAATGATTACCGCCTATATGGCTGGTTTATGGATAAATAATAACACCGCCTTTATGGCTGGTTCAACTTAATTGGGTAATACTGGCAATTTCCATATTATAATAATTTGAGATTTCTAAAAGTGGATTCCCTAACCCCCAACATTTTATTTTTATTCTAGGGAAGTGATAAAACACAATATTAATAAGCTTAATAATTGATTTAATTATATAATAGATAATTCTTTAGTTTGTTTATTGAATCTTAAGCTTAATGCTTCTTGTTGCCTGATCACCAATAAGAGTGATGTGGTAAACTTAAAATGAACTTGGAAAATGATTTTAGGTTTCAGCCTTAGATTCAATAACTCACGATCTTCCTTGATGATAGATAACCCTTTAATAGATTTCCTTACAGGATAGACATATATCTGTCGAGCGTGGGTAGCCATAATTGGAACTTGAACTTAATGAATTCAGATAACTTGGTTAACATAGACATATGATTAATTGAAGTACACTGGGTATTTGCATCTGACCATCGACAGAAGATTTTGCATAACTTCGTGTTCCAGGTTAGCAAATTAATTTATTACACATATATAAGAGAATCAATTCATCTTTAGAATAATATTGTGTGGAGTCACAACCCTATGTATTTTGTTTCTTTTTTTTATTTTCCTTAGTATTTTCTTTTGTATTTTATTTATTTATTCAGCAAATCCACATTCAACCAACGAATCAAGCAATCATTCTCTTCTCCTCTAATTAGATACCTGTAAATAAATAGAATCAACAATTAAGAACAATAGTAGTGTAGGCACTGCATTTTTGCATATAAGTCCCGATGATGAGTCTCACATGGAGACACTACCTCTTTAAGTTGTGGAAGTCGCGGGAAACAGACGTCGGAATGGAAAAGTCAGAAATTGATATCTTGTTGGACTAAATTCGTTTGCTTAGCTGTGGGTTCGCTCGTTGGACCTCTGTTTTAAAATTCATCCTCAGCCCAAACCCCCGCAAGCCGCCCACCAAGCCACACACCACCAAGCCACACACCAAGCCCACCAAAAAGAACCAAACCCACGCCCAAATAGACTAAACCCCACGCCCAAAGCTTCCAAAATAACAAAATCACACATTAAACACATGCTAAAATCAAGACAAATCACCTTCCCAAATTAAAAGATTCAAATCAAATCTCATCAATCACCTTCCAATTCGAATTAAATCATATTCCTAATTAAAAGAGATCAAATCAAATCAAACCAAATCACATCCCTAATTAAATAGATTTTTCCTTATAGCACACTAATTAAAATATCCCCCATAATTACACAATATTCTTTCCCTATTCACATAAGGTAACCCCAACCCTTGCCTATAAAAAGAAACCTAAACCAACCCTTCAGACCCTAGCTCATTCACGCCCAAAGCATAGAAAAATAGTCCCTCATTGCCGTGAACTGTAGTACAGAAAAATTTCTCACCTCACGCCACTGCCACCGAGCAAATCATCAACAAATCCAGCCCTCCTTCCACGCACAAACAACCCTCACTGCAACACCCCTCACGCCACACTGCCACCGAACCAATCCTCAACACAGCCCTCCTTTCACGCCTAAAGACCCCTTAAACTCAGCCAACCCACGCCAAAACAAAGCCTCAACTTCACGCCCGTTAACTACCTTCAAACAGCCCCACTCACGTAACCAACATAAACAGACCAATAACCCACATTAATGCAACCAATACAACCTCCCTGCAGTCCAAATAAGCCCCACGAAGTAGCCTCCCTGCAGTCCAAATAACGCCCCATGGCAGTCCCTATTTCCCTTCAAAACAGTCCCTAAAACAGCCCCCGAATACCGCAAACAGTAACTAAACACAACGACCAGAAAATACAACAAAAACAGAGGAAACCAGTAAATCAGAAAAGTTGCGGAACATTAATCCTTCTGACAACCGCGTAACACACTTCCAAAAGGCGACTTAAGAGGTTAGACCTGAGGGCACCCTTTTATCTTTTCTCGTTCTTTTCTTTATTATTTCTTATTATTTATTCGCATGCGTATCTTTGATCTAAGTATGTTATGGCCATGGGATTAATGAAATATGTGTTACCTCTTGCGGTATATCGGATGGTAAACCATACGTAAATTCCGTAGCCGAATCCGAATGGACGATTCTGCGGACTACACTCGGGATACAATGACACGTACCGTTTGAGAAACGCACATATTTCGTGTCATCCAATCTTTTGTTTATTTGTTGTTTATTAGAAATAGTATGTTACTTTTATGCATGATTTAGTTGATTATTTCCAAGCATGATTAGTTATTTCTTTCGCATTAGGAATTTAATCTATGTTTACGTTTAGATTGTTATTTATTTTTGCGTTTGATAATTCAACATGTTCATGAGATTATTGTGTGTTTGCCGTTATGACGACTTACTTTTATGCATGCAAACTTAGATATAAGTTATATGCAAACTTAGACGTAGGTTGTTGTTGTGTAGACTCGGTTATATTATTACATAAATCCGTTCATTACAAATGGCATAAGTGAGGGACCATTCCGAACCCAACGGTTTGAGGTCTTCCCTTGCGAGGGGTGAGTGCGGCCTTAAATCATTTTCCCAGTTCACACTGGGTGGCGACTCCATTTTTATTTCTCCGGTTTAGTTCCCCCGCGAGCTACTCCGTACTCCCAACCGGGCCGCGAGCCTGGAACAGCATCGCCGATTTCTGTATCCTATAGTCTGGCGACTCCACTAGGGATAGAGAATCGGCCCCGAAATAATATCTTGTAATGTTTTTTGATTTTTGCTTTAGTTAACCGTGTCTACCATGGGTTGAAAGGGGTTTAATCAAAGGCACTATTAGAGCTAAGTAATGGTTTGGTGTATTCCTTCATTCACTACCTATCTATAAGGAAAAGCTGTGAAGGCACCTAAATAATCATTTACTCGAAGCTTACTGTGATGGACTAATTTGGAGGACTTGTTTATTCCTGTCACCAGAGGCTTGGGTATTTAAGAGAGTTCGGTCCACCCTCCCTCTAGGGAATCTACAATAGGAAATCCAATTTGACAGTCAATCATACACTATAACTTGTTGGCACGTACCTTAAGGTATAAAAAAGGTGCGCTCACTTGGTCGCTCGAACCCTTGAGTGGGGAGTCTTAGTTGTGGGCAGTCCTTCGTCAGTGGGAGCCTTTGTCTACATCCTCGTAAACCCACATGTGAACCATAGTCGTAGGACCAATAGAAAATATTTCCTTATGCTTGTGTCTAGGACCATCATCATTTGGATTCAGTTGGACTTTTTGTCATGAGGTATGGGCTTGTTGGGCCAATTAAACTGGGACAAGTCCGTGCTTTATGGAAATTGGGCCAAAAGCTTCTAAAATGCCGATGGGCCACTTTATGTTTGGGCCTCTTATCATTTGAAGTTGTTTAGCCATGTTATCGCAAAAGTGTAAACCTGTTGGGCCTTTTCAACTGGGACAAGTTTGCACCTTGCAATAGTATGATTGAGTGGTTTAAAATGATAATGGGCCGACTTATATATCTCATACATCGCACGCACCTCATGCATCTCATGCATACACGCATCATGTCAATCCTGTGTCTTAAAAGCCATCATAGATATCCGTTGGGTTAAGAAAAAGAAGTTAGAGCATTCCTTGGGAAAATTCAGTACATCAATCGTTTATTATCGCCAAGTTGAGGAAGGACCAGCCAGTAAAATATAATGAGCAATGCAAGGAAGCCTTCGACAATATCAGAGAATATTTGGTGAAACCTCATATCTTGAAACCTCCAAGACTGGGCAAACCCTTGGTACTATATTTGGCCATTGAACCCGAAGCACCGGGGGCGATGATGGTACAAGCAGATGAGACATGGGTATATCATGCAGTCTACTACCTCAGTAAGAAGATGCTTCCGTACGAAGCTCTCTATCAAGAAGTAGAGAAGATTTGTTTGGCAGTAGTGTGGGCATCTAGAAAGTTGCATCATTACTTCCAATCTTACAAGATCCAAGTGGTAGCAAAAGAGAATCCTTTGAAGTATCTACATTCAATGCCTTCGCTAGTTGGGAAGTTAGGCAGATGGTTGGTGTTGCTGACAGAGTTCGATATTGAGTACCTCACTTCCAAAGTAATCAAAGGGCGAGCCGTAGCAGAGTTCCTAGCATTACAACCGATAGAAGGAGATCAATACAAGTTTGAGTTCCCAGACGAGGAAATCCAAGCTATAACAGTCCAAGGATGGAAGATGTACTTCGACGGAGCAGTGAACTGCAAAGGAGCCGGAATCGGAATTGTGATAGTAACCCCTGAAGGAGAAACCCTGCCTATGGCCAAGAGGTTGACGTTCGGAGTAACCAACAATATGGCTGAGTATGAAGCATGCGCCTTCGGATTGACGGCATTGATAGCCTTGAAAGCTAAGAGCGTGGAAGTCTATGGAGACTCGATGTTAGTAGTCCGACAACTGCAAGGAGAATGGGAATTGAAGGAAGAACGGTTGAAACCATACTTGTTCCACCACATGAGTCTAGCACAGGCCCTCCCCGATTGTAAATTCCAGCACTTGCCGCTAGAAGAGAACCAAATGGCAGACGCATTGGCTACACTTGCCGCAAATTGGGAAAATTCGGAGAAGTTGGTGATGAGACCTCTGGTGTTGACAACGGTACGCAAACCAATTTATGAGATAGAAAGAATCTTGAAGTAGAAGTCGATGTTGGGAAACCTTGGTACTATGACATTGATGAGTGATAAATGTATCACTATTTCCCACTCATTTAACTTAATATTTTGTATAGTTTCTTGAGTTTTGTGAATATTTTGATGTGTTTTGTGTTATTTTGCAGATAAATAAAGTTTCAGGACATTCTGGAGGTGATTTGGAGCAAAACTGTGAAATTTGGTGAAATTTGGCAAAAAGGATATTTTGGTAATTTTTGGGCGTCCCGACACAAAGGGTATTTTCGTAATTTTGGACATCCCGACACCGAAATAAAGTTTCAGGACATTCTGGAGGTGATTTGGAGCAAAACTGTGAAAATTGACGAAAAGGGTATTTTGGTAATTTTGGGCGTCCCGAGCAAAAATGGTATTTTGGTAATTTTGGGCGTCTGCCACGTGTCAAAGATTCAACGAGCCGTCATTTTTAGCACACCATGCCACGTGTCGAAAATTCAGCGATCCAAAAAAAATAATAATAAAAAAATAAAAATCAGAAAATAATAAAATAATAAAAATCAGAAAATATAATAAAAAATTAGATTTTTTTGCCTATAAATAGATTTCGAATTTTTAGTTTCAAATGTACCTCTTCCTCTGAAATCCTTATAAATAAATTGAGAGTTCTTCATATTTTCTTCTTTTATTCAGTTTTTATTTACGCTTTGTAGTAGTAATTCTATCCATCCATGAGGGGGTAACGTCTCTATGCTGAGGTAATAAGGTAATTCTTTTACTTTTTCTATTTAGATTAATCTCCCTTAAAATATAATATATAAACTATTTAAAATCTGAATTAATAAAAAGATACCGCCATTCTAGGTCGGTTGGTTATTCAATTTAAACTGGTTAAACCTGACTTAATGAGGATACCGCCATTCTAGGTCGGTTGGTTTAAATTTATATTTCTGTTCCGCCTTATGGCTGGTATATTTGATTTGACTTAATCAGGATACCGCCATTCCGGACGGTTGGTTTAAATATCACAAGATTATATATTATATTATTGGGAGATATCTAAATAGTATATAGTAGAAGTTATTTCCTTTTACCTTAGCATTTCATTTATTATTTTAATTACTTTCTGCAATTTCATTTTCTGTCTTTTAAGTTTATATCAGCTTTAGTTATGTGTTGTAACTAAGTTAAATATCTAGGGTTGTGATTAAATCTAATATCACCGGATTTAAAAAGGGTTAGATTATAGTTTGGGTAATTAAAGAGTTATTTGTTGAGTCATAATCTTAATGCTTTTTATTAACTGATCACTAATAAAATTGATTAGGTAAACTTAAAATGAACTAGACATAGGGATTTTAAGTTTAAGACCTTAGTCTCAACAACCCACGATCTTCCTTAAGGATAGATAACCCTTTAATAGATTTCCTTACAGGATAGACATATACCTGTCGGGCGGGGGTAGTCATAATTGGAACTTAACCTTAATGAATCTAGGTAATTTAATTGACATAGACATATGGTTCAATTGGATTATAACTAGGTATTTGTAAATGATCATTCGAAAGAGGCTTTTACATAATTTAGTGTTCCGGATTAATAATTCAATAATATATCCAACTATGATTTAACTACTTCATCTTTTAATTGATATTAGAAAGATTAACAACCCTAGATCTTTGAGTCTTTTATTTTCCTTAGTATTTTCTTTTGTCTTTTTATTTATTTATTTATTTAGCAAATCTTCAAAGCAGATCATTTCAAGCAATCATTCACTTCTCCCTCAATTAGATATTTGTAATAAATAGTATCAACAACTAATAACAATAGTAGGAATTAAGTCCTCGTGGGATCGATATTTTTATACTACTTGAACGATACGTGCGCTTGCGTTATACGTGTGTGTTTACGCCGGTCAGACATTTAACGGTATTTAGAACGCGGAGAACTCCCAGAAGAAGCAAGCAGAAAATACAGGATAGCCATTCAGAAATTGGCTTTCTAGTATGTGAGTTTGAAGGGAACTGTACAAGAGGCAAGCGAATGGCATTCAGTTGAAGTGCTTAAGAAAAGAAGAGGCTCAAAAGGCAATGGAAGAAGTACATGCCGAAGTATGTGGACCGCACATGAACAGATTGAACTTGTCCCACAAAATAGTGAGACAAGGTTTCTACTGGTTGACCATGGAATCTGACTGCGCGAAGCTGGTAAAGCATTGTCACGATTGTCAAGCACACTGTAACTTGAATCATCTGCCGCACACAGAGTTGCACGGGCTGTTAGAGCCGTGGCCTTTCTCAGCATGGGGAATTGATATGATTGGAGAAATTCGACCGCACGCATCGAATGAACATCACTTCATAGTAGTAGTAGTAGACTACTTTTCAAAATGGGTGGAATTCGAGTCGTTTTGCAACGTCACAGCAAAGCAGATGGCGAAGTTTATAGCTCAGAACATCATTTGTCGATATGGAATGCTGCATCATGTAGTAACAGACAATGGAGTCTAATTTCAAGGAGAAACAAAGGCAATGCTACAGAAGTATGAGATAAGACACCACAAGTCATCACCTTATCGACCACAAGCAATTGGGGCAGTCGAAGCAGCCAATAAGAAAATAAAGAAAATGTTATCCAAAATGACGGAGAACTACAAAGATTGGGCCGACAAGCTACCGTATGCCCTGTGGGGGTACAGAACTTCCGTGAGAACGGTGACGAGAGCCACACCTTAAGTCTCGTGGGATCGATACTTTTTATACTACTTGAACGATACGTGCGCTTGCCTTATACGCGTGTGATTACGCTGGTCAGTCTTCATTCGACTGGGCCAGATGAAGGTCTAAGTGAGTCTTCAATCCACTAGACCAGATGAAGGTCCATGAGAGTCTTCAGTCCACTGGACCAGATGAAGGTCCAAGAGAGTCTTCAGTGGACTAGAGCAGATGAAGGTCCAAAAGAGTCTTTTGTCGACTGTACTAGATGAAGGTCTAGTAGTGTCTTTAGTCGACTAGACCAGATCTAGGTCCATTAGAGTCTTTAGTTGACTGGGTGTTTTATGTCGCTTATGTCAACTAGAAGTACCATGTCGATTGGAACAACCTCCTATATGCAGCCGTTAAATTTAGTTAGTCATATCAAATGTGAAATTTTTTTGAAAGTCTGAATTGATAGCCATTTGGGGAATCGTGGAGTTGAGAAGCTGAGCCTGATTCCCTAATTTCTACAAAAGTCTTAGAAGTGATGGCTGATGAGTTAAGCTTTGTTGTTAGTAGATGGGAGACTTTGCCAAATCTTTGGCACTTGTCGCATCAACGAGAGTAATATGCTAAATCGGCTCACATGGTGGGCCAATAGTAGTCTACGGTGAGGGCTCGACATGTCAAACTCATTTCATTTGAGTGGTTCCCATATTCTCCCTCGTGTAACTTATTTAGCATATATTGTTCTTTTTTAGGAGTAACATATTTGAGATAGGGCCCAGAGTAATCAATGCTTCGTGCTCAACTTCATTGTCGGTAACCTTGAATCCACACTTGACAGCCTGTTGTAGCATGTCTCTTTCAAGTTTTGTGAGTACGACTTCTAATCTACATCCTCTTTTGTTACTCGAGCCATCTACTATAAGTTTCCATGTTGTTGTCGACTGGACACAATGGATCTCCTTGTTAGCTTGAGCTTGTAGGCTGGAGGAGAAGGCTACCACAAAGTCTACCAATGTATGTGACTTGACTACGGTTCAGGGCTGGTAAGGTATATCATGTTCCCCCAGCTTGACTGCCCACTTGATCAGTCGCTAGAGATCTTGGGCTTCTGGAGGATATTTTTCATATGATGGGTTGTGTAAACTGTGATTGGATTCCCTTGAAAGTATGGTCGCAACTTTTGAGCCAACGTTACAAGGGCCAACACCAGCTTCTCCATCTGAGTGTGGTATGACTCTGAATCAAGTAGAACTTTTCCTACATAGTAGATTGGGAGTTGTGTCCCATTATTTTCTCGCACTAGGACTGCGCTCACTGCATGTTCATATACGCTCAATTAAATGTAGAGTCACTCACCGTCATCGGTCTTGGAGAGAAGTGATAGAGTGGTCAAGTACTTATTTAGTTGCTCTAAAGCTTCCTCGTAGGCTGATGTCCATTCAAAGTCCTTGTCTTTTCGTAGAGCATAGAAAATAAAAAGCAATTGTTTGTACACATTGAAATAAATCTGTTTAGAGCAGCCACTCTACCTGTCAGTCGCATGACATCCTTGAAGTATGTGGGAGAAGGAATATTGAGTATGGATTTCATCTTATATGGGTTGGCTTCTATCCCCCGTTGAGTAACCATAACCGAGGAATTTCCTAAATGAAACCTCAAAAGCACACTTGGTGGGGTTCAGCTTCATGTTATATTTCTTCATTATGTCGAATGCCTGAATTAAGTGCCTCAAATATTCCTCTGCTTTCAGTGATTTTACTAGCATATCATCAATATAGACATCCATTATTTTCCCTATCTGTTGGGAAAACGTCTTATTGACAAGGTGCTGGTATGTGGCTCCAACATTTTTCAGTCTAAAATGCATTACTTTGTAGTAGTAGTAGATTCCCTTATTGGTGATGAATGATGTTTTCTCTTGGTCATCCGGTGTATCAGGATTTGATTGTAGCTTGAATATGCGTATGTGAAACTCAAAAATTCATGTCCAGCTGTACCATAGACCATTGTATCAATATGAGGAAGAGGGAATGAGTCTTTTAGGCACGTTTTGTTCAAGTTGGTGAAGTCGATGCAGACTCGCCACTTGCCATTATTCTCTCGAACAACTATAATATTGGTGATCCACTCGGGATACTGGACTTCCTTGATTGCTCCGGTCTCCAGAATCTTTTGAACCTCCTTATTGATGACTTGGTTTCTTTCTGGAGCAAACTTTCTTCTTTTTTTACTTCGTAGAAGGGTATTCTGGATCCATATGAAGCTCGTGGGTTATCAAGTCGAGGTCGATCACGGCCATGCCTTGGTGTGACCAAGCAAAAAATTCATGTTGATCTTTAAGGAAGCTAATCAACTCTGACCGTAGCTTTGACTCAAGTTGGGCTCCAATATGAACTTTATGATCCGTCAGCTAAAAGTGGATATGGTCCTCATTGAGTTCTTCTACTTTGGGCTGATCCGGCTTGGCTCGACGAGGCCCTTGTTGTAATTGTTATTCAGAGAGTGTCGTGGCCTTCAAGGTTGTCTGGTAACATCGTTTTGAGGTCTATTAATCTCATTTTATCTTCTTCACTCCCCATTTGGTAGGGAACTTGATCACCTAATGGAAGGTTGACGAGACTACCTGCATGTCATGGATCTAAAGTCGGCCCATGATCATGTTGTATGCTAATGAACAATCAAATACTAGGAATGTAGTCATCTTATTCACTCCTCCCGCATATACTGGGGGTTTGACTTCTCCTAGATTGAATTTTTATTCTCCCACTAAACTCAATCAACACAATCGACTGTCGATTAATTGTACTCAACTATATGCCCATGTCTGTTATAGTTGTTTTGAAGATGATTTTGGTTGAGGATCGGGTATCAACCAATACCCATTTGATCATGAAATTTGGCATATGTAGAGATACTACAAAAGCGTCATGATAGGGATTCATGATGTCTGAGTTCTTGTCATATGTGATCCCAATAGTCAAGTTGGTGAAAGGCTCTTCAAACGACTTCGTTGATTGGGGCATTCTTATCGACGCTTCTCTTGTGTGTCGCTTTGCGACCAAGTATGTAACACTATTGATTTTTGAACCTCTAGTGATGTGGTTGACTATTTTATCGATTGGAGGTGGTTGAGGGGATCCATCATCTCTTTCGCACATCCCGTCTCATCGAGCCAATATGCTTTGCCTTTTTCAGTAAACAAGTCCCTGAGATATATTTTTTTTCCTGAAATCCCAATACCACCAATCTCAAGGTTATGCAATCAACGATAAGATGCTCATAGTCTCAGTGTAACTTGCACCATTTTATAGTATCCTTCTTGGATGATCTTTCTCTTGTATGTGCCGGCGATCGTATCACGTCTCCAATCTTCTTCAAGATGGAGACCAAATTCCTAGGTTACACAGTAAAGTTGTAGTCTATGAGTCTTGTTCGGCTGGATGAAGATTGGTGTCATACCGTATAGGTTAAAAGCCTACGCTTATAGGCCCAGTTAATAGGGCAGTGCTCTTTGGCTCAAATGATCCTCCTGTCTACTAGACGACAGATCCCCAGTTTCGAATCTTTTGGTCGTTTGGAAAGGTTTGGATCCCTCTCCTAATTATGGCTGCTAGGACCATAATGTTTCTTATTTCTCTTGTCTTCTTCCTATCAGATTTCAATTTGTGCTCAGGTCATCATTTGGTAGTGTAGCACTTGAACTTCGTCAACTTCTTGTATATGCAACTATTTGCGAGTAGACCATTGTGGAAGGCCTTGACTGTTGTCGGCTGGTGGAGTTCTGATATTGAAATCCTCTCTCTATTCAAGTGTATGATATTCTTCGTAAAGATTCTCTCTTCCGCTGCTAAATGGATTTCAGATCATCCGTTGTCTTTTTGGATTTTCAAGAGCTTGCAAAGTGCTCCACGAACTTATCTTCTAGCTCTTGGTAGGATCCGATAGATCAGTATGGGAGATTAATGAACTAGGTTAGGGCTGGGCCTGCTAGTGTTTCACTGAATCCTCTGAACATTATAGCCTCTCATTGGCTTGGCGCAAGGGCCATAAACATTATCTTGTACTTAAAGTGGACCACATGGTCATCTCGGTCAGTAGACCCATCATATAGCCTCATATCTGAAGGGCTGAACTTCTGGGAGAGTTCTACTGGAGTGATAGACTCGTAAAAGGGTGTGTCTGAGATTGTTCCAGCTTAGCTCTTCTTGATCGGTAGCCTTACACTGGGTAGGCTAGGGAGGATTGCTTCCTTGAACTCTTCTATCTCTTTGCGCTCGCAAGAGATGACTTGCTAGGCGAGGTCTTCTGGATGAAGATTGTTGGGCGGTTGAAACCCTTATGAGTGGTCTGTTGGGGAATAATCGTGGTCTACAGTATCATCAAAAGCCCCCAACATATTAGTTTGGAGCATGGGGCCACTCCGCTGATCGTGGAAGCCTCGGTGCTTAAAAGTTGATGTTATCTGCTCCAACTGCCTTTAGAGACTATGTTGGTACACCGTATTGTAAGGTTTTCTTCTTCCAATGCCCATAATTATTCTTGCAGAGCGGCCAGTTAAACAGACTTGGTGTATGAGGTGTCTTTATTCATGGAAGCCATTGATGATTTGTGATTTTAGTCATAGACTGACCTAAAGCTTTGTTTGCTATGAATCACCGAGGCCTCACGGTGTACACAAAATTATAGACGGTGAATTTTGCTTTCAGTCCACAATTGAGAATTAGTCGGGAATGAAGCCTGATCAATCCACTCTCACAGTCAGGAATGAAGTCTGGCCCATCCACTCTCACAGCTATGAATGAAGCCCGAGGACCTGCAGGTCCATCAACTTTCAGTACCGGGAAGGAATTCTAGGATTGAAACATCTCAGTACCAATCGAAGCATCGAAAGGCCCGATGGCCCGTCTGCCAACAAACAAAATGCTATTAGGCCATGTAAGTTCAGACACGCCTGATAAACCAGGTAAGTAAAAATACATACATGACTTTGATACACTTGTCACTGTCACATAGTGCACAAGCCAATCAAAGTGGGGGTGACTTAGACATTGTATTTTTACGCATAGCCTAATGATGAGTCTCGTATGTGGGCAACACTTGAAAGTTCGGAAAGTTACAAGGTTAAATGGCGAATACAAAAAAAACTCCAGAGAATTCAAAAATAGCCAAGCTCAAGCCGGACATCAGTAATGTCATGCCAGCCACAAAAAATATGGTCGAATATATCCTGAAACCCTAAATCTGACCGAACATATGACAATTGTTAATGAGTTTGTAGATTGTCATCACATGAATCAAAGGTCTGATTGATGTCTGGCTAGCTATATATTTAAAATAAATATTCGGCCAGACATGCATCGGGCTGTCAATGAGTATAAAGATTTTCAACTATATATTGAAATCACATACGTGCTTGATGTCTTGCCAGACATATATTTAAAATCAATGTTCGACCGGATTTAAAATAGATCGAGCTGTAGTTGACGCTACTGATTGGAAATCACTGGAGACAGATAGGGGATTTGATTTTCCCTTCCCTTTTTATTCCAAGTTTGGGCACTATAAATTAGTGCACAAACTCTTCACAAATGACCGAATCCTTTGAACTAGAAGAACGCTGAAATTTTAGAACCCTGAAAGCTGGAATCCAAATCCTAAGACCCTATCATACCGAAACGACCGAAAATTTCAACTACTGTTACACTGTGGGATGAGTGTCACACAATATAAATCATGTTTGGAAACATATACCCTCATGAGATGACTTTGGGAATAATCGGTAAATTCTTCGAGGATCCGATATTAGATGCCACGATGTTCCACTCCGGACAGCCCACAGGTATTTAGGCCATAACTTTCTCATACGAATTCCGATATTTATTAACTTTATATCTTCGGAAAGCTAAGATCGTGATCTACAACTTTTGTGTTTAATGTTTGTGCAAATTCGAACCATAAATGGGCTAAAAATACAGACAAAAATTTTGATGAATAGTACTCGAGGGTCATTCTAGAGAATTCTCAAAGTTTCTACAAATCTCTCAACTTTTCTCTATTTTTGACAATTTCAAACAAGCCCTAGTATAAAAAGGGGGTTACTATTAGCATTTCACAATGAAGAAACGAAATGGAGGAAGAGGAAGAAGAAGAGAAGAAAAAGAAGAAGATGAAGATAGGAAAAGAAAGAAAAGAGAGGCTAATGGAGAGAATGAAGCAAGGAAGAAGATAGGCAACAATAGAGAAGTTGGGAATGTGAAGAAATCAAGTGGATTGAGGTAAGTTCATTTGACCCAAATCTTGGATTGAGTAGTTTTGTTGATATAATGGTGTAGTAATGTTAAGAGCACAATAAATATAGGATTCAGGGACATATGAGCATGAATTGATTGTGTTGAATAAGAATCAAATGCATGGGAACCCTAAGTATTGAGCTAATTAGGACTTTGATATTAAATGGTTAAATTGACTTAAATAATGTTGGTTTAGTAAGTATTTGCATTGAATTTTATTGGATTGATGAGTAGGTGTTGTAATATGGAAGTGTGGAATGGTTGTTGTGTAAACTAGGGTTGGAGAATTACAGTCAAGGCCTGAATTGGTAAATATTTGATTCTGGAATGCATACGTCGTGACGCGCAATAAGTTGCGTCGCGACGTGAACTGGAAATTTGAAGATCACGTTTCTGGAATCAAACGCGTCGCGACGCGCAAGGTTCGTCGCGACGCGAAGACTAAATTTTTCCAAAATAATTCCAATTCATTCCAGTTCCACCCCAGCATGTTAGAGACCACATTTAGGGTCTCACATCAATTCCTATACATATATTACATCTTATTACAAGCATGATATACCAAGTGACAATATCACGTACTTGAATTGAGAAGTTTAGCCTAGTTCCGAAACTTATCTCATGATTTATAGTCTAATCAAGTTACCGTTTATAGACCATTGCAGGAGTTGTAATTTCCTTCAACGAATAGTATAGCACTGGCCAGATTCCAATCTATAAGTGAACATTACCCTTTTAAATTGACTTTCATTTTGTTATTTTCATATCAGACTTATTCTTACATTTTAGGGCGTTAGATAATTTTTATTACAGTTATTTCAGAATAGTTTATGATTTAAGTTATATTTTAAAAGAAACGTTTTCAGAATATGGTTTATGTTTTTCGAGGCATGGGTGAAAAACCCACCTCAGTATGTAACTGGATACAGACATGGAATTGACGGATAACATGTGCACATGTAGAGGACTAGGGTGACGGTGATACGCAACGCCCCCAGATCATAGTTAAGGACTAGGGATGACAAATGCCCCTAGATCCTAGTTTCAGAGCTTGGAGGGTAGCATAGATCCACACCCCCAGTTCTAGTTCAGTGGCTTTGGGGACGACGATACATAACGCCCCAAGACCACTAGTTTCAGGGACATGAGTGGCATACTTTGGGGGACGGCGATACGTAACGCCCCAAAGTCATGGATTTGCACTACTGGCTCTAGTTAGGCGCATATGGGGACGATGATACGTAACGCTCCATACGTCAGGTTTTCAGAGACAGATACAGATTTCATAAATAGATTTCAGATACAGTTTTCAGAAAATATTTCTAGAAAGAAAATTTCAGGAAACAACAGTTTTATAAGAGATTTTCAGGGAAGATAAGTTTTACAAAGAGATTTCAGACAAATTTTTCAGAAAAGAGAGTTTAGAATTCTCAGAAAAGAAAAGAGGTTTCTTATAAAGTTATTTCTTGAATTTTGTTTTAGAACCAAATATTTTCATTATAGTATTTTAGTTATTATTGTCACTCACTTAGATCGTACAACGGTCTAACACCTCCCACTCACAGTTTCCTTATTTTGCAGGTATTCTCGGAGGACGAGCTCGGGAGGACAGATATTGATGCAGACACTAGGATATTGATGCAGACACTAGGTTATAGGTTTAAAATTATGATTAGTCGTGTTGGGGTTTTGGGCGAAGGGCGCGGCCGAATCGCTATTCCGACGAAATCATAATTTTAAAACTTTTTCAAATTACTGAAGCAATTATTCAATATCTAATATGAATAATTTATTCATATTTCACCTAAACACATTTATTCGATATCAAATAATGACATAAATAAGGTAGAAACTTCGCGAAACTTTTACGAAAAATATTTTTCCGTAAAATGACGCAAAATATGTTTTTCACCGAACCGACCACCCAACTCTTATGGGACTGCCCTGGTCAGCCCAAATAGTGTTAGGGCAGTTCATGGGCTGCCCGAACAGTGACCAATTCACTGTTTGGGCAGCCGTCACCCGGTTGACTCAAAAGTCACCCGGTAACGTCGTTTTTCGCCGTTTTTGCTAATTTCAACTCTGAAATAATTTCCGACAATTGTTCCAACACCCAAAACACATCCAATACATTCAAAAGACATAATTTTAAACACCAAAAGAGAATTTATTCCATATCTGATCCAGAACAGAAAAATATGACTTTTCATGCGTTAAATCCAATTTTTCAAGATTAATCCAATTAACCAAAACACCAACCAAAGTCACCACACATGAAGCACCCAAGAACAATTCTAGGCATTACAAGAGTAGTCATAACACTCTAGAATGGCAACATATCATCAAATGGACAAATTGGATACATATTACAATAATAGCACCCAAAACACTTCACACATGCATAATCACTTCCATATCCATCCACCAAAACCAAAAGCCCCAATTTTAACAAACAAAGAAACCCTAGAACTATTCTAACAATTCAAGAAAACAAGAAACTAATTTCCAAGCTTAGGGTTGTAGAAGATTACTTTTAATCTCTTGATTTCCTAAGCTTTTTTCTTGAAATTTCCTTCATTTTCTTCATGATTTGATCAAACAAATCTTAGGGCTTTTCTTTCTTATGTTTCAGCCTTGGGGGAGTTCAATTTCAAGAAAACAAAATTTTCTAATTTAAATAAGGAGATGACCGACTTTAGGAGGCTATTTTTGTCATTTTCAAAATTTAATCCAATTAAATAACATTAAGCTTTATGGTAGCAAATCAAATTTGCACACTTAAAGTTGAATTAAGCCATGCCACATGTACAAATAATAATTAAACATATTGCATAACATTAATGTAATATGAATATTATTTAACTATTCAAATATTTAACATTTAAATATCTAAAGAATTAATTAATATAATTAATATAATATATGTATTTTTATTTACATTAAATAAAAAATACATATGTTAATAGCATGTGTCAAAGTCTCATTTGACAATTAATTAATGTGTATCTAATCAAATTATGTATCAAATATAAATACACAATAATTACAATTGACCAAAATTGCCCATAAGCATGTGTTTTCGTTTAACCGATTAAACGATTTGAATTAACTCATTTAATCTGATGAAGTATTATGAATAATATGTATTATTCATGACGTGTTGCCCAAGTGCTCAACGAGTACACTTCATATTGTGGGACTATCTAAGTTTAGGTTTATCCGTCACAAAATCCAATTCCGTGTCCATAATTCACCCACATTTAATCTGATGAAGTATTATGAATAATCTGTATTATTCATGACGTGTTGCCCAAGTGCTCAACGAGTACACTTCATATTGTAGGACTCTCTAAGTTTAGGTTTATCCATCACGAAATCCAATTTCATGTCCATAATTCACCCACTCATGAATTATGACCACGGATAATCTCGCTAAATTATGCAAGTCGAGGCCATTGCATACTTATAATCCCTACGTTGTAACTGCACACTACATTGTAAATCCTAGGGTCTTTGTCTAATATACACGTAACACTAAACCAGATTTAGTTTCAATCTAATCGTAATTAGATATCTAATCGTAATTAGATCGAATATATGTATAAAAGACAAGAGGTGCTACCATTAAATAAGTAATATTTTGGAAAATGGAATTGCTCGTATTCATGAATCGGACATAAATACGATCCGGATTGGCACTCCGAGCACCAACCCTAAAACTTTCTCCCACTTGCTCCAGTGCCAATCCACGGTATCATATACACATCTCAATGTATAACACATACTCATAGCCCTCAAGAGCTCACCTAGCACTGAAGAGGCAGGCAACAACAAGTAAGCCCGCTTTAACAAATTGAGTCCGTCCAACAAACTCAATCGTTTTCCTTAGTCATCATCATTCATATTTTGTAGAATCCAAATTCCACATCAATATGACTCAGACGCTATATCAGTATTGTGCTATAGCTACCGAGTTGTCTATGTATTTAGAGATCAAATCCAAATACTATCAGACAACCACAAGCACTACACTAATATGAAAACATCTAATCTATAGGGTCACTATGCAACTTCATAAGTCAATACTTCATAAGTTATAACTGATTCCACTAGTTTAGTAAAATCAGTGGTGACACTCCCACTGCATCTTTTCTGACTTTATATGACATAGACCATCTAATGTCATAATTAGGATCAAAACTAATATGACCTTATGGTTGTAGACTAAATTCTCCATGAATAAGAAACTCATTCTTAATATCTCTAAGATAACAAAGAAAATGCTTCAAGACCCATCATATGGTCTGCAACATATCAAAATAACTTGTGACAATTACGATTAAATTGATATCTTTAATCGCATATAATACAGTATTCATTACACCATCATCCTATGATGCATAAGATTGACTAGACATTCTAATCAATCTCTATTTTGACAAAGGAATCATCATTTACAAAAGATGAATACTATATATATAAAAGACATGTTAACTGTCAAACAGTTATACTAACTGTCATACAGATAGTCTTACTGTGTCCTTTAGTAGATCATATCTAATATGCGACTAATGGGAGTATCTCACAAGTCTTTTAGTTTTATATCATATATGAAACCTTATATCAAATATAACAGAGACTACTCCCACTGTTTTAACGGAGAAAAGAAGACTTAGAATATATATAATGCTAGAAAGAAGTTTGTACGCTCCCACTGACCCTACTAATAAATATGTATTCTCTATGCTTTGATAAAATCAGACAATCTGACTGTAATCAAAATTAGAGAAAATGAATTTTCGGAAAGCTTACCTGAGTCTACAATTGGCTCTATAAGCTAGTATATCAAACTGTGATCTTAGCAGAATACAAACTCTAGGGCCATTCTAGAATGAATTCTTCAAATAAAGAAATCATGACGGATTTTTCATTCGAAGAAATCACTCAAAAATGCCACTTTGCATTCTTTAGCCAAAATACATAGTTTAATATCAACATTAACCAACAGATTTTTAATTGTTCAATTAGTGTGACTAGAGACAAGTTTTCTCAGAATCTACAATAGACTACTGAGCATAACCTTTCTCATTGTCATACTATAAAGGTCAAACCTTTAATAAGCTCACCTTGCTTTTGTTGCGCAAATAATTTGCACATTTTATGAACTATTCATAATGAAAGCCTAATAAAGTTCAAAACTTGATCGTAGTAAGCTATGGACAATATTAGATCTATGATTCAATGCTAACATCCGAAATCGATATCAAATATCGCTCATAAGTTATAGGATAATTTTATTCGATAAGAAAACGACAGAATCATTAAGTATCAAATACTTTGTAAATGATTCTGACATCCTATTGAACTTATACTAAAGAAGTCTAAGGGTTTTTTCATCTTATTAATTATGTAGTTCCATTTATAGTTTATAACTCTCATATTTGACTTCAATAAGTCAAGTCTTTTCTACAATCGTCAACATCTAATGTTACACACCAAGTAATAAAATAATTTTATTACTCAGGATCGTAGAAAATATACTCTATCAAATAGAATACAATATTCTATTAAATAGAATAAATGATAAACTTTACTTGTACCTCCGAGGCGCAAGTACTTTCAATTATATAAAAGAAAGTTTCAAATCTCAAACTTTTCAAGATTCGAATTTTCTACTATACATATCATATATGTAACTGTAGGAACGAATGAAACCTTAATTAAAGAGATGAATTAGTGTTACAGGAACATAACACCAAGAGTATTGAAAACTAATTCGGTAACATTCAATATCAATGAATCAAATCATATAAGATTCAATTACTCCCAATGACCAATTTCATCAAAATGGAATCGTGGAAGTTTAATATTGAGTAAGAATCACATTCATTAAATAACTTTAGAACTAATTGCCTTAAATTCATATGTTCGATCATATCAAACATCCTTGAACAATTCAAAGACTCACGATGAATTTTAAAATATAGTTTTCAACACTTCAAATAGAATATCTTTGAACCATTTAAAATATTATATCCACGTTTCATCAGAAACATATTGAAAGTTCTCGAACCATTCAAGACGTTCAATATATATTCTTTTAGAAACACGCGACTAAGTCATGACAATTCATTGACTAAGTTACGGAGTAAAGAAAACTATCTAAGGCAATTTCTAATTCATTAAACTACATACATCCAATGTATTAGTCTAATAAATCTTATGGTCCAATGATGATCATTGGTTAAATGAGATTTAATCCGATCCTGAATACAATATTCATTAAATGGATAAGGATATGGGGTGTGATCTCGTATCAGACCATCCTTTACCATACGGAATAAGCATCTTATGTTTATGTGATAAAATCTCACAAAACACTGTTCTAAGTTATTTAGTTAACCGAACATTTTCTTAATGTTTATCTTTTCATTAATGACACTACTAGTCATATTAAAATATGTAACAACTGTTTATAAGGAACAAGTAACTGTCCAATAGTCGCAAGTTCTGATATCAAATATCAAAACAATCATTAAACATTATTTTAAATAACTAGATGGGAGATCTGGTATCCAATACCTACAGTTGTCGTATTGTGAGAATCGATATTCTCTATACACAACTATACACATCTCCTTTCTTTAGCTTTATAATTTGCCTTCAATTATTCACAACAATTGCAAATAATTGATTAGAAAACTGTGTCAAACACGTGACTTCTAAAAGTCACTAAAGCCAAGAAACGTCATTATAAGATAAACAAATACTAATGGGGTTTTCCTAATGCTAGACAAGAATCCCAAGACATGAACTAATTCAAGTCAATTCTTACTGCATAAGAAACTATTCTTACTAGATAACTATATCCAAAATAGATATCTATTTACATTACTAATCGTGACTTAGTAACTAAGTCACTAACCATCTTGATTTTTCAGGAAAATTGGAACAACAGTTCCCGATGGTTTGAACTAATCTAATAATATCTAAGTCTACTGTCATTCTAGAACCTATTCTAGAAATACGCAACCATAAGTAAAGTCATAAAACATATTCAAGTAACATGCTATGCAGTGGAATATAAGTGTAATTCTATAAACAATATAGAATAAAGGAAAACAAAAGCAGCAAATTCCATAAAATTACACACTACCTTAGTTATGGATTTTTAACCCAGCAGTGTCTCCCACTACTTTACGTAATACCGCAATCCCCAACGGAGAAAGGGAATTCAATAATTAAATCGAATTCCATAGCGAGAGTAGGATCCCATGAATATATTTCGACTCACAACTTTGGCATGATCTCGCCTACGTATATTCATTAGGTAGACAACTCATTGTCAATCACTCACCAGTGACTCCTGATTATGGTCTTGACTATTTCTCGTTATGACAACTTTGGCACGTTCACAAGGAGACGTATCAAGGCTTCACTTGTCAATGACAAAGTCAAGCTACCGATGTAGTCCTGACAGCTTTGGCACGTTCATGATTTCCACTTTCACTTGAATTTTTCTAGTATCAATATACAACCGGCATGGATATAATTCTATCAACTATACCCTCACTGCTTTGGCACGATCTTGGATCCAGCCATAGAAAGTTACCCATAAACCGTATTGACAAGACGAACCAAGAAACATGCATCCAATACACGTTACTTTACAGCCTTATTTTAAGCGGGGATATTCCTCAAGGAAGCATTGCTCCACATCAAATGCATAATTTTAATCTAAATCATTTTCTAAACAACTCAATTCTACCTTAGAAAACATAACTCAATTTAACCATTAAATTTCCGTTACGTTTCCATTAGCGTAGAACCGAAAAGTCAAGAAACTATAGATTACATGCATGTGAAAATATTAAAATTGGATTACATATCATATATCAAGCATGACTAATGTAATGGATGAAGCATCAGATCTGCTCTGATACCATTTTTATTGGGGTTTTGGGCGAAGGGCGCGGCGGAAGCGCTGTTCTGGCGAAATCATAATTTTAAAACTTTTTCAAATTACCGAACAAATTATTAAATATCTAATAAGAATAATTTATTCATATTTCACCAAAACACATTTATTCGATATCAAATAACGACATAAATAAGGTAGAAACTTCGTGAAACTTTTACGAAAAACCTTTTTCCGCAAGATGACGCAAAACACATTTTTGACCGAACCGACCACCCAACACTTATGGGTGTTGGATTTACTAAGTCATCCCAAGATCAATTAAACTATGAAAATGTGTGAATACATCAAAGTAAAGTTGCGGAATACTCACTTTGATCGGCTTTTGCGATGCGAAGAACAACAAAAATTCTGCTCCATTGAAGCTCTCGTCCAAGCTTCTCATTCGTGCTCCAAGTTTCGGCCAAGGTCCCATTTGTGTGCTCCAAGCTCCAAGCTTTGTAAATGGATTCCATGCTCATATATGGGTTTCCCTATCACCTTTGTAAGACCTCTTGGATGTGCTAGCACCTTGGAAATTTTGCCATAAAATTTCCTTTGCCTTTTTGTTGTTCTCGGCCAAGCCAAGAACATTTGAGAGAAAATTGGCTCCAAGGCCGTGAGAGGGAGAGAGGAGAAGAGGAGTTTGTTTTGTGTGTTGTGTATTCTAAATACACAAAATGAAAGTCAAATACAAAAAATAATAAAAAATGTTAAATGTCTTTCAAGCCATCACACTAGTGTGTTCCACACTCAACCACCAACCACCAACTTCCATCACATTAAAGTGATAAAGTTGACTAGTGATGTGACGCGTGATGTGACTTGTGGGTCCCACTTGATTCGAAATGCGAGTGGGCCCGCAAACACTCCTAGGCTCGGGTTCGCTAATTTCGAATTAACGAATTTTCCGTTGCGACACAATTAAATCAAATTTAATTAAATAATTATGCCTATCAAAATTACTATTCACATCGCTAGCGAATTATTTCTAAATTAACTCGTTCGTCCGAATTAAAATCTAATTTTAATTCCGCGTCGAAATCTAATTTCGTTTAATATATCGAATATATTAATTTTATTGATTAATTCCAAATTAAGCGTTCTCTCTATTTAAATAGTATTTTATCCAAGATAAAATATCTCTGCAATTAATCCTAGATTAATTTTCTCTCTCTACTAATTAATCATAGATTAATTATGTGCGAGTCATACGTTATCGGTGAATCTTCGGGAAGCGACCCATGAGATCCCTGGATATGTTGGCAGTAAATCCGGTCGTCGGACTATCCGAACACGTACGTACCTAGTACTACATTTTTACCGATTTACAAGACATGGTTGGCTTCTAGCAAAGCACCGTGCCTACCCAATTCTCCAGAAATATTCTTAAAGGAATATGCAATCTATAACAGGCGTAGTATACATAGTATTGCGTATTGCGATCCAGTATCGGATGTCACGTGCTAGGCCTGGGGCTGGAATTATATCTACCCCGTACGAAACACATATCGGATCTCTGGTAACTAGTCTCTATAATCGGATAAACATGACCTAGTCATATTATCCTGATAGCTGCAGCATATAAGAGCCCAGTTCCGTATCCTACGTGATCATCATCTCCACTATGACTGGAGTGATACTTCCATCTTGACATCACACCCAATACATTACAATTCTCAATATACCCAGAAGAGGCGTACACAGAACCTGTTAAAGCCCTGGAAGACCAAAACCAAAATATATTGATTGTCGCAAGTATTAGCGGTGCAAGTCTCAGGTTAAGACCAAATACACCTACCCTGATTCGGGCTTCCATAGACACATAGTCATACTACCAATGGAATTCTCATGGGTCCATCCACTTGCATAAGTATCCAATACTTAAATATATGAGAACTATGCCGTTATGCTCCCACAACGCGCACAAGTGCAATACTAGTCTATTCCGCATTATCGATGTCCAATCTCGATAATACTCCGACTAGGGATGTTTTAATGATTAAACCTTCTTGGATTGATACTGTCTCATATCATCTCAATCCGGAACTAATCATAAGGACTTTTATCATTTATATATCCCGGTAATCTAATTAAAAATGATAAAAGAGCAATTTCCTTTGTCACATAGTTAATTTGTATAACAACACCATGTTCTGTACAAATAGTGATGCTATGGGTCATAATTGTCCAACAATCTCCCACTTGGCCTATAGCCAATCACTCAAGTGTCCTACACCTGAATTATGTACGGTTCGCTCAAAATTCTACTGAGAAACTGTTTTCTTCAGTGGATATGTAAAGTTATCATCTGATGCGATTTCGATCATCACATCGCCACGATGTATAATCCGAATGAATCAGATGAACAGTTGAAGTATATACTTGGATCGTTGATGAGACCATTAATTCTTTAGCCTTTGATGTAGCCTAGCTCAGCTGCTAACAGAACTACACCTAATCTGATCAGGATTATTATAGATCCAAAGTGCTTCTATTGCTGCCTCAGCTGCAGCAATATACCGCTTTTGTTGTTTATTTGGCAACAGTATCTTGCTTGGAAGATTTCCAGCTTACTATTCCGTTATTGAAACTATATAGTACCTTTTATTACGACTTATAGTCATTTTTGTCGGTTAGGAAACTTGCAAAAGTGAACCCAGTCACTTCATGTTCTCCATCTCCATAGCTTAAGAAAGCATCCTTAGTTCATCTAAGATACGTAAAGATGTTCTTAACATCAATCCAGTGACTATCACTTGGATTGGCCTGATTGTGACTCCATATGCTCAAAGCATATGAGACACCAGGTCATGTACATTTATTTCAATGTACAAGTACTCAGAGAGTGTCAACAAATTTTAGATCTATCCCAGTAGATCCTTATTCTTAGAATAAAGGTTGCTCTCCCAAGTATTCTACGGAGAATTTTAATGAAAGCCAAGTTTTCACCGATTGTATTATGGGAATGTTATTTCCAAGAAATGATGTATCATCATTATATAGGACAATCACTTTCAGTGCGCTCCTACTAACCTTCTTATATACACAAGAATTATTATCGTTTTGAATTAAATCATATACCATTATGATTACATCAAAATGCTGGTTCTAAGAACGTAATGCTTGCTTCAATCCATTAATGGATCGAATTAACTTGCAAACCTTGTTTGCTCGTTTTGGTACGACAAAACCGTCAGGATGTTATAAACATCCTCTAAAAGGTTTTCGTTTAAGGAAAGCGATTTTGAAGTTCCGCTGCCATATTTCATAAATGAAACATGCAGAATTAGCAAGCATTATCCAAATGGATTTAACCATGGCAACGAGTAAAAGGTTTCGTCGTAATCGACACAATGTTGATAACAATACCTTTTTCGCTACAAGCCTAGCTTTGTACGTTGGTATGTTGCCATCCATGTTTGTCTTCCTTGAAGACTCATATAGTACCAATAGGTACAATGCCTTCTGGTACAACAACCAGTGTCCAAACTTGGTTGGTATACATGGAATCCATTTCGGACATCATGGAACTTTACCATAATAGGGAGTCGATACCTTGTATCACTTCCTCATACGTAGTTAGTTTGTCTCATTCAATAAGATTGACATCTTAATGAGGTGAGATCAGAAACCCATACCTCCCAGATTGTTTTCTGACTCTCTCCGACTTACGCGGTTCTTGTGTATTCGAAGATTGTGGTATAATTTCATCCCTGATGAACTGTTTGTGTTCCATTAAGGAATCGGTGCCTAGAATAGTATTACTCCGATTTTTCATCGAGTTTTACTTTCCTCCCACTTACCACTGCATATAGGTATTCCTCTTAGGAAAACCGCATGGCGAGCAACAACTAAATTGTTATCTTGTGAGTTGTATAAGTACTATACTTTGGTTTCCCTAGGATAACCAATTACAAATTAGGAACTTATCCAATTTAGGTTCTAGTTTGGTATCATCCAAACATATGCCCAGCATTCCCAAATCTTCAGGAATGAGAAAATCCGGTTTCTTTCCTGTTCATATCTAATATGAAATCTGTCAAACAGATTTTTATGGAACCTTATTCAAAATAAGTTTTGCACTGTTTAATGCGTATCCCTAGAAGGAAAATGGTAGCTCAGAGCGACTCTTGATTAACCTTATTATGTCCAATAAAATTCGGTTTCTCAGTTCGGATACACCGCTCAAATTGAGGTGTTCCGGGAAGAGTCTATTATGAAAGAATGCTATACTCTTTTAAATAGTTGAGAAACTTATTGCTTAAGTATTTTCCATCACGGTCTAACCATGACGGTTTAATACTTTAGCCGATCTGTCTGTCTACTTCATGTCGAAACTCTTTGAATCTATCAAAAGTTTATGATTTATGTTTCACAAGAAACACATAACCATAATGTGATGCCACAACCGTAAAGGTAACGAAGCGTTCATATCCACCTCTAGCCTAGCTAGACATGGGCCCACTTACGTCACTATGAACGAGGGCTAACAGATCGATGGCACTTGCACTTTCACCAAGTAAAAGGTGTTTTAGGCACTTTGCCTAATACACTAGATTCGTAGACATTCATTTGATTAGATTCAAATCTGTCCTAGTACCCACTCTTCGAAAGTGTGGATATACGAGTCTTGTTTAATGTGTCTCAGACAACAATGACACAAATAAGTCTCATCTGATCAAATCAGTTTGAGCTATTTGTTTGTCATATCATACGTTAGATATTCATTTATATTCAAAATATAAATACTGTTATTCACATCTAATGTGTATATCTCAATATCATCTTTATAAAATAAAACACTTTAGTGTTCTAGAATATAAAGGTATACCCGTAATGGGTTAAACTCTGATATAGAGATAATGTTTCTAGTCAAACTAGATACATTATAACAGTTTCCTAATTTAAGTACACACCTGAAAGGTAGTTCTTAAACTTAGGATTCTACGATAAAAACAGCGACTCCCATCCTATTTCCGATTCGCAGATAAATCTTAACTGAAGTTAGTATCCTGCTAATCAGCAGATTCTGCACATCAGTACATATATATGTACAACACTTAGTATCAAAATTCCAATTTTGAAACTAATAGTGAACATGTTTATGACAAACATACTTGAAGCCGGAACCTTGCCCCTCTTCACTTCCTTCATGTCTGCCTTGTCCATACGGCAGTCACACTTCCAGTGACCCCGTTTGCCACAGTTTAGGCAGACATCTTGGGATATGTCATTTGTCTTCCTAGAAGACTGTGATGATTTTGCCTTTGCCATTTTTAGAAGTTCTGGCTCTGCCTCCTCGAGCATAGCCATCAACTCTCAAAGAGTTTACTCTTGTTTCACAATGAACCTGCCCCAGCTTTTGGGTAGAGACTATAAGATCAAATCTTTGGTAGTCTCGGCCACGTAGGTAATGCCCAGCTAACCTTAGCTGTTCGATGTCGGCAATCATCTGCGACACCTAGTGCTCGACAGATGTATCCTATGACATACACGAGCTAAAGAGCTTCTTATGCAATTAGTACTTCTAAGATCTAAGAAAAGATCTATGAAGATCTTTAATTTCATCATCAAGGTACAATGATCCAATCTTTAATTTTGACAACGAAATTAAAGAGTCATTGCAGTAAGCATAAATGATTGAGCACTAAAGTTATCATCACATGAATCTTCCAAGGATCATGTTCTACTATTTGCTCAACTCCGGGCTTAGGCCCAAGAGGTTGTTCTATCAAATAGAATAACTTCTCAGTTCCCAAGACTATCCTTAGGTTATATTCCCAACATGAAAATTAAATCCGTTTAAATTAATTGGTTTAAATTCAAATATATTGATTACTATAATCATATTATATAACCAACTATTATTTGAAGTAGTTTGAATACAATCCAACTGTTTAATTTAAAACAACATTTAAATATTAGTCCAACTAATCTATATTTAAATTAATGACGAAAAATTGAAATGAGCGCGTATTGGCAAGTATCTAAACGAAATTGCAAATTTAATACTTGCCTCCCACTATTTTTCGGCGAGCCTCTAACCTTATGTTGAGTACTCGGGAAACCTTGTTTCCTAGTGGGCTAGGATCCCGTTAAATAACACACAACCTTGACTTTGGCCAACAAGTTGTATGATATTTAACTAGGTAGATCTCTAAGATCAATTGGATCCCATCCAATTCCTAGATCCGGTAGGTGGAATCCAAGTCCGAAACATATATACAATATATATGCCAATATATTCGATATATTTTCCTAACCTTTTTCCTCTTAATAAATTAAGCCTTGGCTTTGGCACAACAAACTTAATGATTCCAGTTAAGCGGGACCCATTGACCTTGGAAGCTTCGTAATCAATGTCGATGGACAAGAGTGATGATTGACTTTGGCCAACAAATCACAACTTGGACAAGACATGCGATATGGAACAAAGCCTTCATGATTCAAACACATCCGCGATGGACAAAGGCCTTGACTTTGGCCAACAAACCAGTGCCAATCTTGGATCTTGAGAATGAATCATTCAATGGAAGGAAAAACGCTTAATATGTGTTGAGGGTTTTTCGCGTAATTGGCAACCAATTAATTATCTTTGATTAGGTCTTATCATACACCCTTAAACATGCATTCTAAAAGCATAATAAGGCGCGGTAAATAAATTAATAATGATATGCGGATGGATATTTAAAACAACTTGTTCCTAGAACAAATCTCTCATTTTCCTCTCTCCGGCTAGCACAAATCTTACTTCTACCCAATTACATAACACTTCTAAAGAAACCTCATTTACATTGAGGGGAATAGGTGAGAAGAGAAATACAAAGAATCAAGAGGTAATAAGCTGGACACGCAGGTCCAATTTAATAAATTCTAAATTTATTACAACAATTTCCAAAATTGCCCTCACCCATTTAATATACATGATTCATACATCACATCCATGTATTCACACAAAGCATGTTATCAATCAATCTAATCCAATTAATTAATCTAAAATTAATGACCATCCAATGTTCAAACAACGATTTGATTTGCGCGAGTCCAACTCGTTTTAAGAATAAGTACTCAAATTACGAATTCTCGAATTATATCAAACTACAACATTAAATCCAATTTAATTTGTATTCAATACTAATTCTTTATTTAATTCCAAATTAAATAATTACACTTTACTAATGAGCCTTTGCGACTTATATTCTAAATCTAATCATTACGGGTCTCAAAGCCCAATTAACATCCAATGTCTAATTTAATTAAAGTCCAATGGGCTTTCAATTAATTTATAAGGCATGGACTTTGGCAACCAAAGCCCAAAAGGAATCACCCTTTTGCCAAAAATCAATTTAGGCCCATTAGGCCCAATTAAAATTTTAAAGGTCTATTTTATTATATTTGGACTTTATGGATATGGTCTTGGGCCCAATTGGATCCAACCAATTAACCTAAACCAAACTTGGCCCAACCAAGCCCATTAAGCCCAAATACAACTTTTCAAGCCCAATTCCAAATTTAGCCCAACTAATTAAATTCTAAAATTCCAAATTTCACAATTTAATTAACTAAAGTGCTTTAGCCATAATTAATTAGTCAAATTAACATTTCCAAAATATCAATTAACCTAATTAATCATGCTTATCATCATCAACACATGTCCAACATTATTGAATCAAAAAATCAACTCATTTCCATGCTATATAGTTCACGGCAATTTAGGGTTTTTCAAAATCGATTTCGATTTCAATCCAATTAAATCTCAAATCAATTTATCACATGTCTTCCAACTCATCCAATGATCAAAAAACAAAATTACCATGACATTTAGGGCACATACAACTTTCGGCCAAGCCTACTATTTGGGGAAAAATTAATCCAATTCAATTTTCATCAAATTGATCATGCATAACTCTAAGTCATCATCATCCAAGCATATTCAAACAAATAATTTCATCAAATCATGCTCAAATCAATTTTACCCAAATTTTACCCTAAATCAATTTCATGCTTAATCAAGGCTCTTGATACCATTGTTGGATTTACTAAGTCATCCCAAGATCAATTAAGCTATGAAAACATGTGAATACATCAAAGTAAAGTTGCAGAATACTCACTTTGATAGGCTTTTGAGATGCGAAGAACAACAAAAATTCTGCTCCATTGAAGCTCTCGGCCAAGCTTCTCATTTGTGCTCCAAGTTTCGGCCAAGGTACCATTTGTGTGCTCCAAGCTCCAAGCTTTGTAAATGGATTCCATGTTCATAGATGGGTTTCCCTATCACCTTTGTAAGACCCCTTGGATGTGCTAGCACCTTGGAAATTTTGCCACAAAATTTCCCTTTGCCTTCTTGTTGTTCTCGGCCAAGCCAAGAACATTTGAGAGAAAATTGGCTCCAAGGCCGTGAGAGGGAGAGAGGAGAAGAGGAGTGTGTTTTGTGTGTTGTGTATTCTAAAAACACAAAATGATAGTCAAATACCAAAAATAATAAAAAATGTTAAATGTCTTTCAAGCCATCACACTAGTGTGTTCCACACTCAACCACCAACCACCAACTTCCATCACATTAAAGTGATAAAGTTGACTAGTGATGTGACACGTGATGTGACTCGTGGGTCCCACTTGATTCGAAATGCGAGTGGGCCCGCAAACACTCCCGGGTTCGGGTTCGCTAATTCCGAATTAACGAATTTTCCGTTGCGACGCAATTAAATCAAATTTTAATTAAATAATTATGCCTAGCAAAATTACTATTCATATCGCTAGCGAATTAATTCTAAATTAACTTGTTCGCCCGAATTAAAATCTAATTTTAATTTCGCGTCGAAATCTAATTTCGTTTAATATATCGAATATATTAATTTTATCGATTAATTCCAAATTAATTGTTCTCTCTCTTTAAATAGTATTTTATCCCAGATAAAATATCTCTGCAATTAATCCTAGATTAATTTTCTCTCTCTACTAATTAATCATAGATTAATTATGTGCGAGTCATACGTCATCGGTGAATCTTCGGGAAGCGACCCATGAGATCCCCAGATATGTTGGCAGTAAATCAGGTCGTCGGACTATCCGAACACGTACGTACCTAGTACTACGTTTTTACCGATTTACAAGACATGTTTGGCTTCTAGCAAAGCACCGTGCGTACCCAATTCTCCAGAAATATTCTTAAAGGAATATGTAATCTATATCAGGCGTAGTATACATAGTATTGCGTATTGCGATCCAGTATCGGATGTCACGTGCTAGGCTTGGGGCTGGAATTGTGTCTGCCCTGTAACAAGTACATATCGAATCTCTGGTAACTAGTCTCTATAATCGGATAAACATGACCTAGTCATATTTTCCCGATAGCTGCAGCATATAAGAGCACCAGTTCCGTATCCTACGTGATCATCATCTCCACTATGACTGGAGTGATACTTCCATCTTGACATCACACCCAATACACTACAATTCTCAATATACCCAGAAGAGGCGTACACAGAACCTGTTAAAGCCCTGGACGACCAAAACCAAAGTATATTGATTGTCGCAAGTATTAGCGGTGCAAGTCTCAGGTTAAGACCAAATACACCTACCCTGATTCAGACTTCCATAGACACATAGTCATACTACCAATGGAATTCCGATGGGTCTATCCAGAGCGAAGCTATTTCCGTACCATCGGTAAACAAAACCTCATATTACACTTGCATAAGTATCCAATACTTAAATATATGAGAACTATGCCGTTATGCTACCACAACGCGCACAAGTGCAATACTAGTCTATTCCGCATTATCGATGTCCAATCTCGATAATACTCCGACTATGGATGTTTTAATGATTAAAACTTCGTGGATTGATACTTTCTCGTATCATCTCAATCCGGAACTAATCATAAGGACTTTGATCATTTATATATCCCGGTAATCTAATTACAAATGATAAAAGAGCAATTTCCATTGTCACATAGTTAATTTGTATAACAACACCATGTTCTGTACAAATAATGATGCTATGGGTCATAATTGTCCAACAATAGGGACTGCCCAGGTCAGCCCCAATAGTGTTAGGGCAGTTCATGGGCTGCCCAAACAGTGATCAATTCACTGTTTGGGCAGCCGTCGCCCAATTGACTCAAAAGTCACCCGGTAACGCCGTTTTTCGCCGTTTTCGCTAATTTCAACTTCGAAACAATTTCCAACAATTCTTCCAACACCCAAAACACATTCAATACATTCTAAAGATATAATTTTCAACACCAAAATAGAATTTATTCCAGATCTGATCCAGAACAAAAAAATATGACTTTTCATGCTTTAAATCCAATTTTTCAAGATTAATCCAATTAATCAAAACACCAACCAAAGTCACCACTCATGAAGCACCCAAGAACAATGCTAGGCATTACAAGAGTGGTCATAACACTCTAGAATGGCAACATATTATCAAATAAACAAATTGGATACATATTACAATAATAGCACCCAAAACACTTCACCTATGCATAATCACCTCCATATCCATCCACCAAAACCAAAATCCCCAATTTTAACAAACAAAGGAACCCTAGAACTATTCTAACAATTCAAGAAAATAAGAAAGTAATTTCCAAGCTTAGGGTTGTAGAAGATTACCTTTAATCTCTTGATTTCCTAAGCTTTTTCTTGAATTTTCCTTCATTTTATTCATGATTTGATCAAACAAATCTTAGGGCTTTTCTTTCTTATGTTTCGGCCATGGGGGAGTTCAAGTTGAAGAAAATAAAAATTTCTAATTTAAGTAAGGAGATGACCGACTTTAGGAGGCTATTTTTGTCATTTTCAAAATTTAATCCAATTAAATAATATTAAGCTTTATGGCAGCAAATCAAATTTGCACACCTAAAGTTTAATTAAGCCATGGCACATGTACAAATAATAATTAAACATATTGCATTACATTTATGTAATATGGATATTATTTAACTATTCAAATATTTAACATTTAATTATCCAAATAATTAATTAATATAATTATTATAATATATGTATTTTTGTTTACATTAAATAACAAATACATATATTAATGGCATGTGTCAAAGTCTCATTTGACAATTAATTAATGTGTATCGAATCAAATTATGTATCAAATACAAATACACAATAATTACAATTGACCAAAATTGCCCCTAAGCATGTGTTTTCATTTAACCGATTAAACGATTCGAATTAACTCATTTAATCCGATGAAGTATTATGAATAATCTGTATTATTCAAAACGTGTTGCCCAAGTGCTCAACGAGTACACTTCATATTGTGGGACTCTCTAAGTTTAGGTTTATCCGTCACGAAATCTAATTTCGTTTCCATAATTCACTCACTCATGAATTATGATGACCACGGATAATCTCGCTAAACTATGCAAGTCGAGGTCATTGCATACGTATAATCCCTCCGTCACAGGCTATCCATATTATACCTGGGATATAGATGAAAACGTCAAATCATTTCGGTATAATACAGTCGACTTTCAATTTACGATCTCTAAATAACACTCGGAACTGATTTCTGAAGTTATACCATGGTAATGGATTTACTAGATCGCAAACACGTGCACGATGCCTATGCCCTGTACACAGGACTAACAGATCCTCTCTTGATACGCACAAGATATCATGAGCATCAATCCACACCCAACGAACAGGCGGAGGTCTGATCTAAATAGATTGGTGACGTGATGACCATCAAAGTGTGGAGGATAACTCATATATCCATAGTGGTATCTCAAGTCAAAGGACCACTATACTCGCTCAACTCGAGAAGATTCCTATTGACGTTGGTGTACCATCTATTAGGAAATCTTCAGTGAGTCGTTCAATGTTTATCAAATAAACACCTACATGTCTATACGAGTCTCCCGAGACTCATGGTTCATTGGGATAAACCATCGGACCAAGTCACGATATACGACATGTACTGGTCTCAGCAGATTTTACTATCCGACCCGTGTTAGTAAATCTTGACCAAGAGATTTATTTAAGGATATACATCTTATAGTGCGCTTCTCAATGTCAATTACAAACTACGTTGTAACTGCGTACTACATTATAAATCCTAGGGTCTTTGTCTAATATACACGTATCACTAAACCAGATTTAGTTTAAATATAATCATAATTAGATATCTAATCGTAATTAGATCGAATATGTGTATAAAAGACAAGAGGTGCTACCATTAAATAAGTAATATTATGGAAAATGGAATTTCTCGTATTTTTGAATTGGACATAAATATGATCCGGATTGGCACTCCGAGCACCAACCCTAACAAGTCGTGGAGGCTTCTAATAGATGTTAGATGTCATAAGAATGCAGAGATTCTAGATTCCCCAAACCTAGGCCCGCAGGAAAATAGATGAATGACGTCAGAAAAATGATTGGTTGCCCTAACCAAAGAATCTAATAGACAAGGCCCCGACCTACCCAGATCCTCACCCCTCCGTGATGCCAGTCGTGGAAGCTATCCTGATGGAGCCTAGCTCATACCTATCTTACATGAGAAATAAACTTTACCAGGAAACCGAGTACTAGAGTAAGGATATCGATATCCGTTGAGACGTGAGATGCTTACCTTAGCCTCTACCAGTATAAATAAAAAAATAATAATAACTGTAAGGGAGCTGATGAGAGTTTACACTAAGAACAGAAATAGAAAACCTTGGGAGGTAGATAACCCGGAAATGAATTTAGGAAGCTTCAGAAGATATGACGAAGAGAACTCAGTATAGTCCAAAGATCTAGGCAAGTCAGCACAAAGCTATCAGTACTAGTAGAAGTCCCCAGAATAGATCAAATATAGTAGGTCCTATAGATCAACCTAAAGCCAGTAGAAGTTTGTGAAAGTATAAAAGAATAGACTCGTGAGGTTGGAGATATTTAGGAGTGACAAGAGTACCGGTATTAACAGTAGAACAGAGTGCCATAGTTGTGATTTATAGCAAGAGCAGAGAGCGGAGATCTAAGAAATTGTCAAAAGAATGAACCACCATTTGCCTCAGTAGCATGGCATAGAGCAAAGACATAGAATATGAAAACAATAAGCATGAAACATGAAGTGATAAGAGAATTTAGTACGTATAGTAACATAGGTAATGTAGTTTGGAGACAGCAATGTAAGTGAAGACCTCGAAGTGAGTGATAAAAAATAAGGAACCCTAAAGCATGGATTAGTCATTTAATTCCCAGCAGTATGAATAGAAATTTTTTCCTTTCAATAGCCCCCGAATATGGTAAGTATTTAGACACCTAACCAGACATGTGAGCCTGTATCCATTCCCAACTTAGAATCCAGTAAGAGGAAGAACAAGTAAAGAAGAGTACTTGACAAAATAGATGGATTATGAGGCGCCCAGATGGTTGAACCAATAAGTACAAAAAAACATAGATGAAAATCACTAGATGACAAATTCTATATAAGATAGAATAGTTGAAGTCACAGTAAATCAAGTAAAATCTAGAAGTCATTGTTTAACTGGAATCCCTTAAGGGAGTAAATGCTCAAATGAGCAAAATAACCAGAAAGAGCGATTCTCAGGAGTATAGTATATGACCCATAAGAATCTCATTATATTGAGAAATAAGAACTAGATGAGAGTAGCACCCGAACCAAGAAATTTAGTAGAGAGGTCCAAAGGAGTTGATGGAGTTTCCAGGGGAATAAAAAGTTCAAGAACTAGGATGAGAATGAGAGTCAGGTAACAGAACAAAGCTTAGTAAGGAAGAATAACATAGGGAGTATGGTAAGAGTTTGAGAGAGTATGAACCTTACATAGGATCACAATAAGAGGTAGTATCATCAATAATTGGAAAACGAATCAATAGTGAAGGTGAAACATGAAATTCAGATAGTTCCTAGTAGTAGTACCCTAGTGGAGGAGCCAACACCAGACATGTAAACAACAGAGTCATAAGATTAAGGGTTAGCTGTATAAGCAACTACAACACGTGAAGCAGTGAGAACACCACCATCGGAAGACTGCAGGACAATCCCACCCTCCCAACCCTCGTTAAACAATAGCAACGAAGATGGACTTCGATGTTCGCCTTAAGATATTCTCAGAAATAAGAGAATGCATAGTGGAAAGAGACCGAAACATAAAACCTTTAGATATAATACAAAAGTATAATAGAAGAGGAAATAACTTTAAGTGAGAGATCTAGAAGAGAAGTTGTTTAGATGAAACAATGAAGAGAGGAAGTATTAGTTAAGTAGTGACGATAATGTAAGATAACAGCGCTAAACATGACTAGAGTCTTATGAGAGCTGATATCCTTCGGATAAGGAGATGGAGATATAGACCATAGAAGTGTTAGGAACAGAATAGAGCATGAGAGAAGACAAAAAGGTCTGCAAGCATAAGGTTTCGAAGTGGAACTGTCAAGGTGCAACGACAATAGGAGAAAATACTCAATAAGTATTGGCAGAAGTGTAGTATAATAGAGAACCGAGAAAATAAGTTTACTACAATATGGAAAATAATAAAGAAGAGGTATCCTAGTATGCAACCAGGTAATGGTGTGAAGGAACGACAACCAGATTTATAGTAACAATGAAAGCAAGTACAAAAAGGGAATGAACTTTAGCCAGGACAAAAACGCCAGCGTCGATGTTAACAGCATGGAATAAGATTTAAGCACCAAGGTGCATGCATTTAAGCATGAATCTCTAGCCAATTGAGGAGGACCACTAAGAAATTACCCAGAAGCAACATTTTAAGTACAAGCGTCATCGGTAGACAGTACCAGTAAGTTAGAAAGCCCTAGGCCCATAGATAAGCAGAGATATTGGAACTTAAAGAGAGAAGATCATAAGCATTTTGAGCACGGTAAGGAGAATATAGAGAGTTAAGTAGCTAAGGTATGAGAAGGGATATTAATATCAAGTTAAACAAGTGCAGCTAAATGATATCTTATAAAACGAGAACGAGGTAGTACCTCTTAGTAAAGAACTTAAGGGATATTCACTGAAGCCACGAATTCTGAAACAGTTTACCCAAGTATGACAAAAGGTACGATGCATAAGTTAGATATTAAGAATGATGGAGAATATCATATGTTAGGGGTGTTCACAAGTCGGGTCGGGTAGGGTCAAGTTTTTTAAAATTTTATGAGACCCGATCGGGTCGGGTCACGCAAAGATTGGGTCATGGGTCGGGTCATGTGAAGGTGAAACCCGATCGGGTGCGGATCGGGTCGGGTCGACAGAAAAAAAAATTATTTTTTTAATGAATTAGTTATTTTGAAATATAAATATTAGTTATTTAATGTCCCAAAAATTATCATATATATAAAGTTTTAATATAACAAAAATAATAAACAAATGAAATAAAAGTAAAAACTTAAAAAAAAAAATTTAGAAAAATAATATAAATTTTTGAAAAATAATAAAAATACTATAGGGTCAGGTCGGGTTTTAGTATCAAACTCGTTGTCCAACCCGAAAATTTTGGGTCGGGTGGAAAATTTGCAATTTTTTTGGACCTACGCAGGTCGGGTCACGTCGGGCTGCGGGTTGACCCGACCCTATGAACACTCCTATCATATACTTATTAGCCAAGTGATAAATAATCACCCGGGCAGACACCTTTGTTGTTAAGTCAAAAAAATTCCAATGATACGAAATAATTATAGCATAGTAACAGGTCACTCAGACAAATTAGTGTACAACCCTAGTTACGACTTCCAAGTCATGGCATTATAGGTTCAGCATGATCATCACATTGTCCTGTGGTGTAATGATAGCACACAAAAAATCATCGGGAAGTGGTATAATATAGTAGATGAGACAAAGAGCGATGGGGTTACTATTAACATTTCACAAAATTTAGAAAAGAGAAAGAAAGAAGGAAGAAACGAAATGGAGGAAGAGGAAGAGGAAGAATAAGGGAAGAAAAAGAAGAAGAATGAGAGAGGAAAATAAAGAAAAGAGAGAAGAATGGAGAGGAAGCAGCAAAGAAGAAGATAAGCAACAATAAAGAAGTTGGGAATGTGAAGAAATCAAGTGGATTGAGGTAAGGTCATTTGACCCAAATCTTGGATTGAGTACTTTTGTTGATATAATGGTGTAGGAATTTTAAGAGCACAATAAATATAGCATTCAGTGACATATGAGCATGAATTGATTGTGTTAAATAAGAATCAAATGCATGGGAACCCTAAGTATGGAGCTAATTAGGACTTTGAGATTAAATGGTTAAATTGGATTAAAGAATGTTGGTTTAGTAAGTATTTACATTGAATTTTATTAGATTGATGAGTATGTGTTGTAATATGGAAGTGTGGAATGGTTGTTGAGTAAACTAGGCCTGGAGAATTTGAGTCAAGGCCTGAATTTGGGGAGACGCAACTCACTGCGCGTACTGGGAAATTGGTGAATATTTGATTCTGGAATGCACACGTCATGACGCGTATCGAGTTACGTCGCGACGTAAACTGGAAATTTGAAGAACACGTTTCTGGAATCATACGCGTCGTGACACACAAGGTTTTGCGTCACGACGCAAAGACAAAATTTTTCTGAAATAATTCCAATTCATTCCAGTTCCACCCCGGAATGTTAAAGACCGCATTCAGGGTCTCGAATCAGTTCGTATACATACATTACATCTTATTACAAGTATGATATACCAAGTGACGATATCACGTACTTGAATTGAGAAGTTTAGCCTAGTTCCGAAACTTATCTCATGATTTATAGTCTAATAGTGTTACCGCTTGTAGACCATTGCAGGAGTTGTAATTTCCTTCGACGAAACAGTATAGCACCAGCCAGATTCCAATCCGTGAGTGGACACTACCCTTTTAAATTGATTTTTATTTTGTTATTTTCATATCAGACCTATTTTTACGCTTTAGGGCGTTAGATTATTTTTATTATAGTCATTTCAGAAAAGTTTATGATTGAAGTTATATTTGAGAAGAAATTTTTTCAGAATATAGTTTATGTTTTTCTAGGCATGGGGGAAAAATCCACATCAGTATGTAACTGGATACAGATATGGAATTGACGGATAACATGTGCACATGTAGAAGACTGGGAGGACGACGATAAGTAACGCCCTCAGATCCTAGTTCAGGAATAGGGATGACAGATGCCCCTAGATCCTAATTTCAGAGCTTGAAGGGTAGCATAAATCTACACCCTCAGTTCTAGTTCCGTGGCTTGCGGGATGGTGATACGTAACACCCCAAGACAACTAGTTTCAGGGACATGAGTGGCATGTTTTGGGGGACGGCGATACGTAACACCCCAAAGTTTTGGATTTGCACTCCTGGCTCTAGTTAGGCGCATGGGGGATGGCGATACGTAACGCCCCCATACTTCAGGTTTTCCGAGACAGATACAAATTTCAGAAATAGATTTCAGATATAATTTTCAAAAAATATTTCTAAAAAGAAAAGTTTTCAGAAAATAGCAGTTTTATAAGAGATTTTAAGGAAATATAAGTTTTACAAAGAGATTTCAGACGAGATTTTCAGAAAAGAGAGTTCAGAATTCTCAGACAATAAAAGAGGTTTCTTATGAAGTTATTTCTTGAATTTTGTTTTAGAACCAAATATTTTCATTATAGTATTTCAGTTTTTATCGTTCACTCACTTAGATCGTACAACGGTATTAATATTGTTCATGGTTAGAGTGTCAGAGGTTCATGGGAATAGTACAGCCTATTCCCTGCCTGTAGCATCTCCAGAATCGGGGATGTTACACATGCAAAGTCTCTGGAGTTCACCATATTTGATAAGAAACCTAACAAAGATTCGGCTTTTGGAGGCGCTTTCCGAGCTAACCACATCTTAAGGTACGACTTGAGGGAACCCTAACCTTTAATTGTTATTCATGCATTTGTTTATTTATGTTTTGACTTAATATCTCCGACCGGACTTGACATACGTCCGATCGAACATGCAGAAGTCATAAAAACATTCGACCAACTGATACAAATATCCTGCCGCATTCCTATTTTCTTTATTTTGTGTTGTTTCATTGTTTTACTATTATGTTCATATTCTTTACATCTTATATTATTGTCTTGTTATGTTCAATTTATTATTAATGTGCATGTTTCTGCTTTTTCCTTTTCTAATCCACGAAGGATATCCGGCCAGACCCATGACATGTCCGCTGGACATTCCCAACGTGAAACATATTCGGCCGTATATATTTGATTCCCTTTTATATATAGGATGTAATCTCATACATAAATTCAATAGCCGATTCCGAATGGATGATAATATGGTCTGTACTCGGGACACAACTCCACGTACTACTGAAAAATAATCAAATATATCGGTTTTACAGAATTTGTTTATATTATTTCTTTGTTGTTTCCTGCCTGTTATTATAGCAATGTATATTTCTACGCTTGTTATTCGCAAAATGTCCAGCCGGACTCATTGTATATTTAGTCAGGCTTCTCCGAAGCTAAGCCGATGAGACATGCATTTCACTCTGCTTATTCATTGTCTTATCAACTATTATTCTTCTTTTCAGTATATTTTAATACTGTTATGCTGTTATTACTATGTATTTATTATCTATGCATGAAATCTGTATGATTTATCTCTTCTGCTTATAAAGAACATCTGGCCAAACATGCAATATGTCCTACCAGACATGAATAACCCATAAGGATATCCGACCTGGCTTCTATGAAGCAAGGCCGGTGAAATACATCTTCTATTCATTGTAATGATTATTTTCTTTTCTTAACATTTTACTGCTTTGGGAAATTTATCTTTCTTTATCAATTTTGCCTTTTTACTTTCTTATTATTAATGTGTACGAAATTATGTGTTTAAAACTGTTAATTGTGTGATATTGCATTATATGATATGACGATACCTTCTTTAACCTGAATATTATACTGCCATCAGTAAGGGACCATTTCAAACCTAAATGGGTTTAAGGTCAGACCCTGCGAAGGGTGTAGTGTTGCCTTAAGTCATTTTCAGTGTCTTATATTTGGTGACAACTCCTTTATTCTCCGAGTAGTCCCCCGTAGGCTATCTGTACTCTCTACGGGCTGCAATCCCAATAGTATCATGCTTCCTGGCATCAAATACATAACGGTAAACACCATTTTGCTCCTAAAGAAGTGCCTACGTATCCGGGATTAGGTGTAATCCCAATTATATTTGGATTTGACTACCGTATTTGTAGTTGGTTTGTCTTGATCCAAATACTTAGTTTCCTTGTTAAGAAAGAATTAGTCATGTGTTACTGGAGGACAATGTCTACTAGGACATTGTATTATATGAGGTAATGTCGGTCAGGACAATAACTAATATGACATGCGTCTCTTGGAGACTTTTGGGTCGTGTGAGGGCTGTTGATAGTCGACTATCGATAATTATGTGATGAGCTGTCTAATTACAATGGGTGTCGACTGTAGTTTCCCCAGCAGAGTGGAATTAGATTGAGCCTCGGAGTAGGCCCAAATGGTAGGTTGAAAAGAGTCTGGCTATTGATAGCGTTGCATTTGAGCATGTATTAACCCAATAGACCAGGTGTCGGCTGGAGGGGACTGTCGATTGGAATGTCCATGTTGATTGGTCCTTGGTAGCTGCACATGATATCATTTGGGCCAGATGAAGACTATGAGACATGACTTTAAGCGGGTTTGTCACGTGGACATGTCAAATGTAAATATGTGTTGTTTAAGCCTTGAGTGTTGACTAAGACACAATGTAGTTTGGGTATCTAAATGAGAACTGAACTAAGCTCTCATATGAAGTATTTTCAGAAAACACAACCGAATAATGATAAATGAGTAATTATGAATACCGAATAACGAGAAGAATAAACCATGTTAATCGGAACAAAAAGGGAGGGGTTTTTTTGTTTTTCAGATTTCTTCAATTCAATTGCAACAATGTTTCAAGTATAATCAGTTCCAATGTAATGCCACCAGAAATATTTCAGTCCCCAGAAAGAAACCCAGCTGCTTGCTCCTCGTTGCCGCCAAAAAATTTCAGTGCTTGTACTACTGACTCTCTTCCAAAACCCAGCTCAACAAGTCAAGTTTTGCAACCTTCGCTTCAAAATCGGCTCCCTACAGTCAAATGGTGATGAGCGCAAGAAAATAAGAAAAGATCATCAGTCACGTTTATATTTTTTTGCAGACCCAGTTAGAACTGCAAAATCAGATGACTTTTTTTTTGAAAATGCACCTTCAAGTGGAAAGAGAAAAAAGGTCCAGAAACTAACCAGAAGATTGACCTCCTGCGGGTTCTTATTATCTTTTGTTCCTGATGTCACCTGAAGAATCACAAGTGATCAACAACAAATTTATGGTAGGAATAGAGATATTGCTAGGAATTAATCACGGATTCACGCCAATACATCAATTAATAAGGGAACAGTTCAAGAGAAATAGGACACCATAAACTAACTTTTAAGAGCATCAGAAAATGAGACCAAATTTACAGAGATAGAATCTGCATCCAACGGTACAAATCTATAGAACCACAATTTATAAGAAGTTAATCTGTCTGAGTCATCAAGAAAAGTGGAGAATGAGCTTCATCAACAGTAGACTTACTACAGTTCCTAGACTGGATGCTTATTTGGATTACCTCTCTTCATCTAGAAAATGAGAAGGAATGTCCTTTTCTGGGGAAAAAAAAGAAGAAGTTAATTTCAACTTTCCATAATAGTTTCATCAAAGTAAAAAACAACAGCTACTAGTAAATAATTTATAAGCATAAAAACAATTGCACGAATACAGAAATGCGAAGACCAACCTTGCAAAAATGATACTGAAACTTCTCCACCAACTCTTAAGACATTCTCGTTTACATCAATGATGCACTGCAGAAATGGCTCCATTAAATAAATTAACAAATCCTGGTAAACTCATTTAGGCATTGAAATGGACTTGTACATCAAATATTAGAGCAAGAGGCAATCCTAACCAAACCAGAAGCATTAGGGGCGCACAAGGGCGAATATTTGATCATTATCTTATCAACCTTAATACTCTTGTTACCAAATTTCAACCTCATATGTGAAAATAAATTGGGGAATGCAAGTTCAATAGAACTATATTCACTGGAATATACCCCCTCCACAACACCGGTTTTTATATCTTCCACATCCATTAACCTACCAAAACACATTTATACCATCATATAACATTATCATTTGCTAAGTAATACTTATGTGAAAGAAATGGACACTGACAAAATAAACAAAAATATTAATATATATTAAACAGTTTTAAAATACATCTGACTTCTCAAAGTATATGTTGACGGCTGATTTCTTCCCAGGGGCAGTTTCGGGATAACTCCCCCAAGACAACCATCTCTCAACCTTTAATTTGTTTGGTTATAAGGAGACCAAAGGCAAACTTAGTAAAAGGTGGGAAAAACACACAGATTGACAAGATAGTTTTAACGTGGTTCGGCGGAGTGAATCCAGCCTACGTCCACGAGCACAAACGATGGGGGTTGTTTTATTACCAAACCGACTCGACCGACCTGTTTTTAGCAAGGTCTGAATGTGGCCGAACATTTGAGAGAGTTTTTACAAGTGGTGTTTTCCTCTTTGTTACAAGTTTTATGTCCAAAAGACCCAACCTATACAAATGAATCTACCTTCCCTTTATATACTCGGGAAATACACATTGTTCCTCTAATTTTATGATGTATTTCGCGCGGTCACCGACTGATTGACGGGCTCTCTGCCCCAAGACTGTATTCGCCGAAAGTAAGCCTACCGCCTGACGGCCTGTCACATCACTCTGCTTTCTCCACTGCCACACGCAAAAATAATGAGGACAGGCTGTAAAGTGCTTTTGAAATGATAACACGTTTTGGAGGGAAAATCCAACAACTCTGATCTTGTGTCGGTCTTCAAAAGGGGTCCGCCAAGTGATCTGCCGAACTTCTCAAACTATTTCCGCCCTGACCCGAAATGTCCAAGCTCATCCGCTGGCTCCATGGGGTAAGGCCGAACAAAACCGATCTCTATGGAAAATGTGGCCGGCTTCGGTTCGAAGTAGTCGGCCTCTGAAATATGTACCAAGTCACATCCTCTGACTCTTGGTCCTCCGGGTGAGGTGAATTTCCCTATATGCCCTTACCGATCCGTACAAAAGACTTAGCTGCATAAATCCCCATCAACATCTATCCCATAGTTCTCGGTTCTAATGAGTATACGAGTTGGTGCCGGGAACTACAAAAAATCTGAAATGAGCCGATCGACTAACCGGTGGCCCGTCCAGAAACAAAACAGAGGACTTCCTCGAGCTTCTTCCAAAACCTCCTCGGTCACATTCATGTGTTCGGTCGGAGAATGCTGAAATTGCTAAAAAGGATAGGGAGGCTGCTCTGGCTGGGAGTAAACGCCTGGGGTGGGAGTTGGGCAATACCGAAGCCAAGCTGAGGAGGACGGTCGAAGAGAGGGATCAAGCTCTCGAGGAGTTGAAAAAGAGAGAGGCTGATTTGGAGAAGAGGGAGGCTGATTTACAAATGAGATAGGCCGAACGGAAACAGAGGGAGGTTGCATTGGTGGGAGAGCTGGAGAGTGCTCAGCTCAAGGGGGTCGAAGATTGTGACGAGATCATTCCAATCCCGATGCCCGGGGTTAACATGGAGCCGATCCACACGGCCATCCGCTACTGTAAAGGAGAACTCTCTGCGGATGAGGCTCAAAAATTGCTTGCCCTCCCTTCGGAGGAAATCCAGGTTCTGGAGCCCGTATCAACTGTTCTCCTATCTCCGACCCCTGAAGAGATCCAACCCGAGGCTCATGCCCCTGAAATACCTGAGGCCGAGGTTACAACCGCTCTTCTCTCTCAAACCAAAACTGAAGTTCCCCCTGTTGAGCCTGTACCAGTCGTTCAGCCGTCCGGGCCTGCACAATAAGAAACAGTTGTTCTTGCGCGGGCCGATTGATGGGGGTGACCCAAATGAGGCCCTATGTAAATTCCAACAATACATTTCCTTTTGTAATGATAATCGTAAATTTCCTTTTTTAGCAGTTATCTCAAATACTTTATGTTCTTGTTAGACAATTATGACCCATAGCGTCACTATTTGTAAAAGACGTTGTGGTTTTTGTACAAATTAATTATGTAGCAATTGAAATTGCATTTTATCATTTTGTAATTTGATTACTTAAATATATAAATGATAAAAGTCCCTATGATTACTTTCGGATTATAAGATATGAGACAGTATCAATCCATAAAGGTTTAATCATTAAATATCCCTAGTCGTAGTATTATCGAGACTGGACATCGATAATGCAGAATAGA
>SKCR01026743.1:0-64680 GCA_019454045.1 Zanthoxylum bungeanum | reverse complement strand
CCAAATCTCATCCCGAGACAAGATCCCATTGAGACGAGACAAGGAAATTGCCAACCCTATAAATTTGGATTTAAAGATCTAAAAGAAAAAGGTAATGCAATTTTTTTTTCCCTGAAATTAAACTAAAGCCACTTAGAAATAGGTAGGCATCTCTATCACATTACCTTAAACAGAGGACGTGAATCACATATAAATCAAAAGGGCAATTCAGTTCACTGCCAAATGATATTTCTGCAATGCCAGTAAAAAAAAAAAAAAAAAACTTGCCATGAACATGAACAATTTTACATAATATGTAGAAAATACAAATTCTCAAGTTCTCCTACAATCCTTTCTCGAATGTCTCCGGAAAGTCAAGTTAAATGAGTACTAAAGTCTCTTTTCATACGCATTCTAATGTAAATTTATGTGTATATCATCTCTACATTATATGAATCAAAATTGTGCAACGGAACAAATACGAGGAAAAATAATCCTATGTTTCTCATTTCTACAGAACTTTTGTCTAACTTTTAGCTCTAAGCTAACAAAAATGATTCGTAACCATATTAGTATTCTCAGTACGTCCCCCCCTCTCCGTGACCCGTCTCTCCCCAGTTCATTTTGGAGATGTTCCTTCCAATAATACCTAAAGAGGGTGCTCACAGAAAGCACAAATAGCGATACAAATCGCTCTTAACAGTGCGGAAATAATGAAACCTCAGTCCCCTTTAAAATCCTGAAATTATTAGTCTGATTCCAAACATAACAGTTCCAGGACAAGGTAAGTTAACATCATTAGTTGTTGCCGCAACAGAGATTTAACTACTGCAACAAAAAAATAAATGCAGTGATAAACCGATAGTCTCTGGACCCTGGCATACCTTTGTGGAAGGTCAGTTTAGTTTAGGTGACGGACAACTGGAGATGCTAATAGAAGGGAGCCTAATATCAGTCCAGTGTTCATTAGAAAGGGATGACATATGGCAGGGCTGTTGAATCAGCACTCTCTATCTGCAGAGCTTCAGCCCACACACATATCCCATCAACCTCGGGAGATTCCAGTTTGGGCTTCTTTGACTGCACATATTCACTGCTAAACAGCCACTCTTGGTCATCATGATCATTAGAAAAGTCCTCCAATTTGGGAACAGAAAGAATCTGATTCAAATACTTGAAATCAGGATGTGGTGGTTTAACAGATGCTTTGCCATTCTCACTAACTCTTGTGTTAGTTGACAAAGCCACAGAAGAGTTTACAATTGGTTTCGGAACCTCCATCAAACCATTAATCTTGTGTTCCTTCATATCCACTTTATGATTATGAACTTCCCCCTGCCACTCGGATTCAGAGGGGACAGCACTCTGGCACGGTTCCAATTTCCTTCCACTTTCCATCAGTTGGAGGGCAGGCGAGACAGGTCTTGGCAACTCATTAGGCCGAATTCCATTGGCTGTCACAAAGTTGAAAAAATAAGGTAAAAAAAATTGATAAAAAGCTATATATTTACATTAAAGACCTTATATCCTGAACACAGGCAGAAATGAAAACTTTGACAAGGTTCTTAAAATCAACAGCCAAAATGTGAGGTGAGAAAATTTCACCTAAACAAGTATTTTCAAAATTAAACATACCAGTACCACTGCTATCCTCATAGAATAGAAGTATTACTACTGGGCCACCCAAGTAGTTAAAGGCTTTGTGGTTAACACACATCTAAATTAGTGTTTCCGAACACCAGATAGAGAAGAGGTGCTGCAGTATGATCATTGTAAATACAGGAAAGGACTCACCGTGTGAAATTCCATTTATCTCAAGCTCCTTACGTTTGCCACGATTTCCTCCAACAGCAGGATTGTTGCCGCTAGACTTTAAAACATCTAATGTTTTATTATTGCGAGAATTCTGGAAGTCCTTGCTGATGTGTTTCAATTGTGGACTGCTGTCTTTCAACTTCGGAATGCTGTCTTTCAGTTTAATCTGATATTTACTTGTTTCACTTGCCTCCTTCGATTTCTTCTCCTTTTTCTTTTCCTTATCCCTGTTTTCATCTTTTGATATGACTTTATTCTCTCGGTCTCTAAAATTGTGTTTACTATCCTTACTATAACTCTCATCGTGCTTATTTTTCTCTTTCTCCTCCACATTCTTCTCGATACCATTCTTCTGCACTGGTTTAGTGGTTCCTTGAAATCTTTTTTGATCCACAACAGCGAATCCTGAGACAATTGCATCTCCAAAACTTCTACCTTCAATGTGGTTCCTTTGCCCATTCTTATATTCTTTTCTATCATTAGCTTTCTCTTTTTCTTCCAATTGATTGTTAATACTGCTCTCCACCATCCTTCCTGGATCCCTTCTTCTGGGATCTGTAACAGTAATCTTCTGACCAATTTGGCTTCCCGTTGCTCTATCATCATCCTTGATTCTCCTCGCCAAATCCAGCACATATTTGGAATCACTGATCTCATTATTCTGCAGGCTGTTTGGACCAAGCTTATCTCCATTGTTGCACACTGGCTGCCCTTCAATTCTCTTTGCATCTGAGGTCCTGCTCTTTTCTTTATCCTTATCCCTATCTTTCTTTTCTTTGTGCTTCTCCTTGTGTTTTTCTTTACTTCTCTCTTTATCTTTGTTCTTTTTTCCTTTACTACCTTCTCTCTTTTCCTTATCCTTCTTATCCTTTTTATGCTTTTTCTCCTTGTGCTTTTCCTGCATATAACATTGCAAATGAAGAAATATAAGCAAGCAATAATCAAACAAAAACCAATTCCCATAAGCAAAAATATAAGCAAGCAACAACGGAAAGAAAAAAAATTAAAACTAACTCAGATCAGGTGGATTGAGAAATGATAAAGGGAAAAGGGTTATCCAAACACCATGGAGCGACATTCATAGAATGTATGCCAAGGCTGATAAGTGACCCGATTTATATAATGTATTGACTCTGTTTAAGTCCTCATTCAGTTTAGAAATCAGTCTTCACATCGTTACTAGTACCACAGATTTAATATGCATCAAGTGTGACTGTGACATTACCGTGAATAGAGGAAGGGAAAGAAGCAAAAGTGTATTTTACAATATCAAAGAATATATTAATTGCCATAACATTATTTACTCGACCGCAAATGAATTGCATATCCATTTGAGAGTAAACAAGATCAACATCTGAATCCAGTAAAGAGTTACAAAGGTCGACCAGGTGTCCACATATCACATTAGCCTTAAAGTTATTGTTTAGCATACTAGGCTATTGTGTGAAATTTTAAGAAGACAGTCTCCTTGGATCTCTATAAATGTCTCAGATAGAGCTACTTTTCTGAATAAATTGGTCCTGGTTTACCACTGCACACGGACACCACACTCCACGTAGCCCCGGTTTTGTTAAGGTGATAAATCCATCAAACAAGTGTTCCACTATAATCTTAAAGTTCAATGTAGAGTACATGTACTTTGGCACATCTAACCATAGGGAAAAAAAAAAAAAAACCATGAAATACCTAGTACAAACATAGGCTTCCTTCTTCCGTCATAAATGGAGATATTTATTGAGAATGTCAAAAACGACACATAACCTACAACCATACGTCCTTTCCCACGATTGGAAGAGCATTTTATGCATGTTGAAAGTGTCAGCGTAAAACATAGTTTGAGTTAGTACAAAAAATTCACCAGAAAAGCAATAATATATGCAAAGTAAGGGCGGTCGTTTGCTACAACTCAAACCTAGTAAGAGACAATATCAAACATCCTCCTCACTAGTATAATAAAAAATAACTCTGATTGTTAGGTTGCTAGGACTTCTCTAATTATGATTTAAGTTTACATCACCATCTTGCACAAAATTGAACAACATTATCAAGCCGAAAATACATCATAGCAAATACTTAAATTGGAAAATTCGACATAAGGAAACTATAATTTATACCTTTAAACCTAAAAAGTGTTGTAAGTCTATCCTTTAAAAACACAAAATCAATCTCTCTAAGCTGTTCCCACACTTTTTGTCCTCTATATAATATTATTTCATTATTCAGCATGCGGCCCTAGTAGACTGCAAAAGAGTTGTGCAAGGTTCCCAAAATTCAGTGATACATATGTTTTTGTATTCCAGGTCAAAAATACCTTGATAATGAACTCTAAATCCAACTCTAATTTCAAGAAGTCTAAACGACAAGTAATTACCAGTCCCATATAACTAAAAAAGCATAGAGAGTTCCAGACAAGCAAAGCAAGATCCAATGAATCAAGCATATGTCATGATAGCAACGGTTGCTGACTGAAAAGATGGTATATTAACCTTTGTTAGCAGGTCCGTATATTCAGTTCTGGCCTTCTTGTCATATCCTGGAGGTGGAAATGGAAAGCAGCGAGACATTGCACGTAATCTTTGAAACAGTAAAGTGGGATCCTTCCACCTTCTTCTAGTTTCCAGTACGTTTGTTCCAACACAGGAACAGACCAGAGACTACGACCTTGTCCTTGCAACATGTCCTTGCAACCATTTCCAGAGTGAAAATCACTTCATGGTCATTCAAAGTCACCTCCAGACAAAATCTCCTGATACCTAACGATCAAAAGATCCTCTTATTTACACTCAAATCCTATAATTTGCAAAATGATGTGAAAAAAATTTGCATAGAACTAAGAGTACCCACAGGGCTCAAATACTTTACTCCTATAACCAATAAACTAACACAAATACGGCCAGTCGGCCAGATAATCCAAGTTTCAACCCAAAAAGATTTGATGACAAATGCAGAAGTTCCAAAACAATATGAAAAATTCCGTGTTCAATACTAAGCCAACAGGGATACCACCGCCTGTTCTGCAAAATCCAACTGAAATCAAGAGAATTTCCTTACTACTAAGATCAAAAATTCATATCACAATACTGAAACACACACCATAACCTTAACCTTGCAATGAAGAAATCTCTAGTTCCTTAGTATCCAAATCAAAGGATTCCTCTTGGTTTGTTCTCAAAAGCAATTCTCAAAATAATCCCTTTAACAGATTCAATTTGCAGCCTCAAAACCACAATTCCAAAAAAACCCTTTAGCAGATTCAATGTGAAGCTTTAAATCAATCAACTGATCCCAATACTTCAAAATTCCAGAAAATATACTGACCAAAAAGCTATACAATCCAATCCACAGTTTCTATATACACTCTATATCCTTCTTATGATCATAACCCTAATAGTATAAAAACTACAATTAGGGTTGATTCTAGAAACGATCCCACCAAACCCTTAGTAAATAAAACCACCCACTTGATATAAAAACACAATTTCGATTCTTCAAACATAAAAACACAATGCTTGAAGAAAAACGATTAAACCCATGACAATAAACCTTTCACAACTGAAACGTAACAATATAATCCATGAAATCAAAAGATAAAATATGGGATTTAGGAATTTTACCAAGTAAAACACAAAGTAGACAGCTTTAAGAAGAGAAAATTGCAAGGTCTTAATATAAAAAAAAAAAAAAAAAAGGGATTTTGTTCGTGGGTTTTGGTTCGTGAAAGCTGATGATGTTATTATAGATCTCTGTGGCTTCAATGGTTATGGAAGTGTTTTTTTTTCTGCTCCTTTTGTTCAGAAAGGAAGCTTCGACGTTCTGTTAATTAGATTTAAAATAATAATAATATACATCCCAAGGAAAGTAGATTTGGAGATGGTATTTATAAGGGTGGGATAAAAATAATATACCACCCAAAAAATTATATTTTTAAAATTATAAGAATTAAAGTATCATTATAAAAATTTACATATAGCACTCAATTTTTCCGATTAGGCAGTTCTCAAAACTTCCATGATCCTTTCCCGAACCAAACATGAAATTTCCAATTTTCTATTCCATACCAGTAATGTGGTGGTTTTGTTTGAGCCGTACGAGATAAAATTCTCATTTACGATTCTCAGAGGGGAGTCCCCTGGAATTGCTAAAAAAATTAGATCTATTTATATAATAAGATACAAAAGACAATAAAAAAAATATATATATTCTATAAGCTATATTTATATGAGCTGTAAACTTTCTATATGCAATCCCTACTGCCTGCTTAAAAGAGAGATGTCCTGAACCACTAGACGATGGGGCAAGTTGATAGTTGGATATCGTTTTTCCTTTTTTTAAAATCACTAATCTATCATTTTTAGGTCCTCTTAAGGGCTCATTGAACTTATTTTCTCCATCTCTCCTTTGAGATAGATTTAGCTCATGGTTAATTACTGAGTTTTTATAACTCACACCAAATGGGTCAACCACTTCAACTTTGGAAGCTATGCTCGAGACGCGGATCACCCAAGTGGCAGTCACCCTCACAAGTGTCTTGAGATAAGTTTAGAAATTTAAGAAGTTTAGGATATTTGGTTATTGCTTATTTGTCGTGCTGAGCACGTTTATATATATATATATATATATATATATATATATATATATATATAGTAAATGTTTTAATTATTTATGATGTGGTGGACACAAAGCCCTTGAGTGTTGATAGATGATGTGGGCGGAGCCCTTAGGATATGATTTGGTGAGATTTGTGTGGACCTGAGATCCTTTTATTTATTTGATGTCTTATTAGATTCCCTTTGATGCTGGACCGTAATATCTCGGGTTTTTCGGAACAGTTCGGGAAAGTTATCGCATTAAAGTTAAGGATTTGGAATGCGATGGTAATCGAAAATCAGAGAATATGTGTTAGGAAATAGGTTGGAATATTTTAAAGTGAAGAATCGTCGCGTTGGAAAATGAGTGGTTTCGAGAACCGGTTACGCGATTTCTGATTTTATCGTTATACGCATATAAGTTTTTTGTATCGGCTATAAAGATAGCACGTGAACTCCGATTGAGCTGATTCTTGAACCATTAGACTCGTTTTTTCTGAGATGAACAACTTTCGCGTTGAATATTTTTTGAAATTTGTAGAAGAAAGGCTTCCAAAATGTGAATTTTCCAGAAAATTCCATGATAAGGGCCTGATTGTAATTTTCGAGGGCCATAATGTAAATTTCAGAAACTTCATTATAAATACCCATTGTTTTTAGAAATTACCAAAATGGCAAAGCCATTACACATCCCCCACACACACCCCTTATGTCCACAACATGTTTAGGCTCCCATGGTCGCGCCGGCGGCTTGCCGGCCACCGCCGGCTGGCGCGACCAGTCAGGGGGGTGCGTCAGCCACCTCTCCACCTTGTGGTGGCCGGCGGCAGCCCCCAGATCGCCGGCACCGATAAGAATGGAGAGGATTACGCACAGAAATGGGTTGTCGATCACGGCTTCTCGCTTTGTTTCACGACTCGAGCCACCCACCAAATCGAAGCTCTTCGAGAGTACTACAAGGCTTTAGTGTCGGTTTTGCGAAATGACACTTGGTTTCGCGCAAATCGAGAGAAGAAGATTTAGATTAATAGTGACCCACAGTGAACAGTAACTTCGATCAGAATTCCATCGATTCCAGCGCGTTCATGGGATCGTTTGGAGTTCGTATACGGTCTCAAAATCTCGGTAAGACCTCCCGGTAAAAATACGCAAATTTCAAGTTTATAATTAAATGTTTGGATGTATCCAATAGTTTGGTAGAGTAACGTAATGATATAGAATGAATTGTTTGAGTATTAGTATATTGAATATGAGCATTCGGTAGAATCCGAGTGAAAACGGAACGAGTTTGATCGATCCGATAGAACATGTAAGTTTCCGGTAAAAGTGAATTTTTGCTTATAATGATGTTTTAAGAGTAGTGGAACTGAAAACATTGAAAACGAATTTGATTTGATTGTTCTGGAAAGTTAGGAGATTTTATCGTAGTTTAGTCGAGAATTCCGTAAGTCGTATTTCTGACGGCATTTCGCCATTTGAATGTTGATTCATATATATATATATATAATATATATATATATATATATATATATATAATGGTTGGAAGTGTTTAGGATAAAATGAGAAAAGTATGAGATGTTTTGAGAATGAAGTTCAGGGTTATGAATAGTTAATTGACCACTACATGTACGTATTTTTATTGATATGATATGAAGAGAGATATGTGATGAGTTTAATGTCTATGTATATGTATGGATGTATGTAAATGTATGAACCAGTAATGATATGTATTTGTATATGTGATGAATATGTATATGTATAAGTATATGTTCATGTAATTATATACGTATGAAACGATAAGATAAGTATGATTTAAATATATAAGATTGGTAAAGAAAATAAGTTACGATTATGGATTTGTATCAATACGTGCAGGAGTGCGTTACTGGGTTAGGTTTGTTATTGACTAATGCAAACGATTTAGCTGTATAGAGATTGAGTTGGTATAAATTAAGTCTTTACTGAGTAATAGAAGTACGTGATTGATAGACTACGTATATGAATAGAAATGTATATTTGGTAAGATATTGTATCAATGTTTTCAGATAAGAATTCTGAAAACGGATTATGTTTGATTGATAAGTAAAAGAGACGAGGACTATTAAAGATTATGGTATTTGAATTCGAAATAATACGTAAATTCATATGTGTGATATATATACGTATATGCGTGACTAAGCTGATGATAAAGCAGTGTATAATTTTTATTCTCCATTTGATGTCGTATCTGATTGTTTGTATGAACTTGCGATTGAAAAGAGAAAAATGATTGATTGATTGTCGTTGTTTGTTCCTTTCGGAACCTGATGATGTATGTGATTGCTTGCACAAGAGTGTGTATTCGGTATATGAATATGTAATGGTGCTGATTGATGATTTGAGGTGTATTAATCAGCACATATATTTTATTATGATTTATTATTATGTATTTGAGCAATTCGAGAGGGTATGTATGATGTTATTATCGGTTATACTACATTCTATATGTTCGAATATATGTATACAATGGTGCTAATGTTGAGAGCGTCTCAGGTATGTATATTTGTTAGATATTTGAGTATATGCAATTGGTAAGTTTGGACTTGTATGTATGTAAGCTCTAGTAGAGAAAGTATTTGTAGATATGGGCAAAGGTAAATAAAGATTTTAAAATTTGATGTATAACATTATTAAGTGATAAATTTAAGAGTTGGTACATGAGACGTACTTAGAATCATAAATGCATATATAGTTATGAAATGGTTTTGATATGTGATCGAAAAAGAATAAAGATTAGTTGATAATTGGGAAAATTCCGCATATGTGTAACAACCAGTAGGCATTTGGGTATTGAGTTCGTATCGATGGTTAGTTACGTACCGATGAAAATTCAAGAGATTGTTAGGAAATTGGGGTTCTGATCTCATAATGATTTGATGGTTCATAGATATATACATTAGATAGTGAATGTTATAACATATTTGACTTTTATGTTTCAGTTGTGCATGGTTACAAACTGAGTTTTTATAACTCACATCAAACCAGTTGCAAGTTTTGCAGGTTGGCTCCTAGATTGATCAACCACTACAGTTTTGGAAGTTATGCTCGAGACGTGGATCATCCAAGCGGCAGTCACCCTCGTAAATGTCCTGGGATAAACTGTAGAATTATAGGATTTGGGATTAATATTTTATTTATCGTGTTGAGCACGCTATTTGTAAATATTAAATAAATATTTGATTTCTATTTCTTATGATGTTGTGGGCAGAGCCCTTGAGTGTTGATAGATGATATGGGCACAGAGCCCTTAGGTAATGTTTTTAATATGTTGGTGTGGACCTGAGGTCCATTTGATATATGATGTTTATTTCATGATCGTTTTGTTGCTGGACCGAAATCCAGGTTGTCCGGTTTTATAATACATCATGCCAGATTTTCGTAAATTTAGAGGCTTATGGAGATGGGTCAATCTTATCTCATGCCGGTAGCATCCTGCCTCTAGCGGGGTGTTACATGGACAATGATCTAGGTTGTCCAGTTTTAGGATATATCATACCGAATTTTCGGTAAATTTAGAGGCTTATGGAGAGGGGTCAATCCTGTCTCATGCCGGTAGCATCCTGCCTCTGGCGGGGTGTTACAAACTCAATTGGCTTCGATCATATCATAAATGATAGAAAATATGAAAGTTATTATTAGTTATATGAGTGTTGGAAACTTATCTGTAACAAAACAAGTTTAATTGAGTTGTAATGAATCTTGAAAATCTCGGAGCAATTAAACAAGTATTTAGAAGATTTTGCATGAAGATATCAAAAGCTCGTATGTGCTGCGTTAGTTATTGTGTTCGAACAAGGTTCGTTAGTGTCATGTCCATGCTATTGTTAGAACGAAATTGGACAAAGGTTCCATGTACATGGTGTGTTTTTCATCTTGTACGAACAAAACTTTTCAGTCTTGTTCGTTAGGTCGTTCGAACGAATTTGCGGAACATCGCGTGTTCGTCACGTGTGCGTTGGACATTCGAATGAGACTGTGAGATTTTTTTTTTTTTTTTTTGGAAGTGTTTTCAAGGCTTTTTTGGATTAGGAAAACCCTGCATATAAAAAGAACACATAACCACATTACCTGGGTTGGAAACATATTATTCAGAGCTCTAATATCTTTTGTTTCCTCTCTCTAGTGAAATCACCTTGAAAACTTATTTGATTCCCTTATCTTCTTTAATTTGATGAGATTTTTCTTTAATAAACCATGAACACAAAACACAATCCTTACCAATACCCTAATCCTTCAGAGTAATTCAGAGGAGGTGATTGGAGTTTCGGCAACGTGAGTTTGCGGATTGGATTCACTTAGAGACTTTAGAAGTTCTGAAAAAGACCGCTTGGTGTGGGCTCAGATAGTTCTTCGAGTTATTATAGTCTAAAGGCATTTGAGTCGGTGAAATTGTCACCATAGGTCTTATACCATCGCTGTAAATTTTCTTTATTGTAGTGGAATCATGTGATAACCTATACCCGAAGTGGTTTTTAACTCTCAAGAGTTTTCCACTCTGTCAACAAAATCTCAGTGTTGATTATTTTACTTCTTTGATATACTGCTTTATTATTCCATTAATTCTCATTGTGGTAATTGATTAGACTTAGGGTGTTTGAACTTAACCATAGATACTATATCTTTGACATGTATTAGATAAAGTAGAATTAAATAATTTCGCATAGAGTCAGAACCTTAGGTCAACTACGAATTTTCAGTTATATTATACAAATAAAAATTAAAATTTCGTTAAATTTGAGGTCGTAATTTTAAACCAAGTTTTGAGATTTTAACCAATTATCTGTGTCGATTGTCCTCATCGCGCCATGTGACGACTTCATAGTAAAGTTATAAAAATAAATTAATGAATCTATTAAATAAAAATTATATTATAATAAAAATACATATTATAATTTTATAAGAATTTTATTATAATAAGAAAATATATTAGACTATCATATATTCTATGTGTATAAAAGTTAAATATTTTTAAACTCTCTCAATACGTCACATAAGCGAATCAATTTTGAAATAGAAAAATAAAATAAAATAATTTTGAATAAATATTAAATTAAGTTATCATATTCCTAATAAAAAAATAACAAATTGATTTATACTATTCTTAATCAAATACCTAATCAAATACGTATAAATCTATATAATTTATCATCATAAATTCATCAATAATGATTCCTCCAATTTGCAGTCACATATTAAATCAAATGAATGTGATAATTTGATTTATTCCAAAAGCCATAAATAGAATCCCGTAAATATATATTCACATATATTTATCATTTTTATTGCTAATATATATATATAATTCTTTAATAAATTTGATATGTTTATCATTTTTCCCAATTAAGAATAATACTATCATAAGTAAGAGAAATAATAAAATCCACTAAAAGTTCAATATTTTTATTAAAATTCACTATTAAAAAATATAATATTTGTGTAATATAATCCTATTGAGCATTTAATTCTTATGCAAATCATGCATGTATGCAAATTCTATAATAATAAATACTCCATTTTCATGCAAACTAGAATTCTATGTACGTATGCAAACTTCATGCTACTTATTATTGATGCAATGACGATGTAAATTAATGATTACGAAGTAGTGGAAAAAGATAGCAGTGGAAAAAAAAAGGAGAAGAAAAATAGGGAGAGTATGTATTTTGATTTAAAAACGACATGAATCATTTATTATTTTTTAATTTTAATTTCTTTAATTTTCTTAGAATTTAATATTTCAATCTCCGTGTGGGAACCCGAGATTTAGTTCTTGCCTCAATTGATGATTTTTTTTATTGTACTTTGATTTCATTGTTGAATTTTGGAACATAAATTTATTTATTTTTGATTAATTTACCATTTGTTGTAATTGTACAAGTACTTAGATTAATGAGTTGCAATGTGTATGCCAAGGCAGATTATATTTTGTATTAGAAAAATTTCCCAATTTTATAGAAGAATTAAATGATACGTAGTCTAAGAGTTCATATTTGCTTCAATGTTTTCTTGAGATATTAAAGTTAGCAAAAAAAGTAAAAGAATTAATGAAAGAGATGCAAGAAAAAATATTCAAAATTTTGTAAAAAGAAAGTCGGTAAAATTTAAATTAACAATCTTGATGAGTTGTTTAGATGTCGTTATGTAATTCTATCATTAGAAAAAAGTTAAGTAAAATTCAATTATTATTAAATACAATTTTGAGATTGCATTAAGATTTTTATTATCATATAAAATTATAACCAAAGATAAGTTCAATCCGCAGAAAGCACGGGCCTCAAGCCTATTGATCTAATTTTATTTACAACATCTAGGGTTAGTTTATATCGCCATAAAAGTTGTTCCAGAAAATATTTTTCTCATTTTACAGCGTTTGAGACACTTATGAGAAACTTGATCAAGTAAATTGTTTTCCAATGATTGGAAAAGTTTAACCTTTTTTTAGGAAAATTATTTATGAAATATAAATTTGTAAGTTATTTTACGGAAAATATTTTCATTCTTTCCAAAACTTTCATACCTCACTTCTAAGTTATAACCATCCGAAGTTTTTTGCGTTTTTAAAAATTTTTAATTACATTTTTTTTGTATTTATATTTATTTTTTGTAATTTTATTAATTTTTAATTTCATTCTTTTTAATTTTTTTATTATTATTTTTTAAATTCTATTCTATTCTATATATATATTTTTTAATTTTTAAAAATATAAATTAATAAAAATTATTGGTCCAGATCCGGAATTTCACTATCTAAATATTGAAATTTTTTTACAGGTCAGGATATTTCTGAACCCGGGTCTTCCGTGCCCTTGCACATTCGGATCAAACTCAAACCTTTTCGCCATCCTAGATACGCCAAATATCTGAAAATATTTTCTGAAAAATACTTTTAGACAATAACCAAACACCGGAAAAATTTATCATTTTTATAAAATAATTGACTTATGAAAATCATTTTACCGGATTGAAAGCTACATCTGTCATAAGCTTTGTCCTACACCGATATTATTCAATGGTGCATAAAATTTCAAACAATGATCTAATGGCTCCATAATAATCTTCCCATTAGCATGGCCTATTGGAAATAGTTGTGGGCTAACATTAATAATGTTTTGTATTAATTAAACGAGTAAATACTAATTAAGTTCAGTGAGATAGTTAATTAGGTTAATTCTGATTCTCGAGATAAGTTTCAGGCGAGGAAAACCTACTCACAATTCTCTGTAATCATGCACTCAATTTTTATCTTATCTTTGTGATTCAGTATTCTGGTAACTATTATTATTTGAATTCTGCATATAGTAACAAGGTCATCTATAGCTCAAGCATCTTCAACCTTGCTCGTGGGATGCTGCGAGTCGATTTTTCGAGACTTGGATTCGGTGTTTGGTTAAGTTTTATGTCGAGTTTTTTTATAAATTATGATGGATAATTTTTAAATAATAATTTAAATGTAACTACATTGGTATTAAAACATGCGTCATCAAAAAATTATGAAAAACTTAGCACAGTTCTGATAGCAATCCTGATCCCAATAACAGCATTACTGATACACCCAACCTGTAACTACTTGTAACTACTATATCTCATCTATATCCTCTTAGGTTATTTAAATAATGTTGATAAGGTTTATCTTTATCTCAATACTTGTATAAATGTATCACACATTTCATCAATAGAATTATCTTTCATCTCTTTACATGGTATCAGCAGCTCTTTCTCTAAAAGAGTATTAATCCAACTGTCATGGCCGAAAACCACTCCACCACAGCCTCTCCATCCTCTCATCCCACAACAGTTCATCACCCCTCTGACTGCATTTCCATCAACGCTTCTGCCCAGCTTCCTATTCGGCTTCACCCCTCTAATTATTTCACCTGGCGTGCTCAGTTCCTTTCTCTCCTTTTCGGCTATGACTTACAAAAATTTATCAATGGCACCTATCCCTGTCCTCCTGCCACCCTTTCCTCTGCAACCAACAGTGACGCACTTCCCAATCCCTTGCATACCCTTTGGCACCGCCAAGATCAACTAATCTTTCACTCCATCTTGGCCTCCACCACAGACAAGGTTGCGCCTCTCATAGCCAGCTCTACCACATCCAAAGAAGCCTGGGATAAACTTGCACGACTCTACTCAAACAAAAGTCGCAGCCGTGTCTTCTCCTTACGAGAGCGTCTTGCACGCCCTCGGCCAGATATTCAGCCCGTGGCCGATTATCTCAACACTTTACGCTCGGTTGCCGATGAACTAGCCTTGATTGAGGCTCCCGTAACTGATGACGATCTCGTCATCCACATTGTCAATAATGTGGGCAAAACCTTCAAGAATATTATCGCCGGTGTTCGCACCCGCGAAAGTCCAATCTCCTTTGATGAACTCTATGAGAAATTGGTGGACTTTGAGACTTCCCTCAAACGTGATGACACCTTACCTCACGACCCACCCATTGTCGCCAACGCTACAACCAAGCGACCACAAACCAACAAGCCCCCATACAACCGCAACACACCAGCCCCTAACCGTGGCTTCCAACAGCAACTGAATCGAAGTCAGCCTCAATCAGGCTCCTTCCGCGGCAATCAGCAGTCTGCCAAGAGGTCAGGTGGCTACAAGGGCTTCTGCCAACTTTGTGATCAACGTGGACACACTGCCCGGGACTGTGGTGTATTCACCTCACGCCAACACAGCCCTAGCCTCAACCACACCACCACTCTTGGTTCCCCACAAAATTGGTTAGTTGATAGCGCCGCTTCCCATCACATCACCGGGGATCTTCAGAATCTCTCCACCCACTCCCTTTACACTGGTACCGACTCCGTTCAACTTGGTAATGGTATGGGACTCTCAATTTCCCGAAGTGGTTCCACTATTCTTCCCACTTGTTCCAATAATTTTGTTCTCCGAGACACTCTATATGTTCCTTCCATCCATAAAAATTTAATATCTGTCTCCAAATTTTGCGCCACTAATCATACCTCTGTTGAATTCTTTCGTGACTTTTTCCAGGTGAAGGATTTGAGCACGGGGGCGATTCTGTTGCAAGGCCGGAATAATAATGGAATTTATGAGTGGCCTTCGACCATTTCAACCAGATCCCACATCGCACCCACTTCTAATGTCTCAGTCACAGTCAATAATTGCCAATGGCATCAACGTCTAGGACATCCTTCCAAAGACATTCTTAAATTTCTTTTATGTAAATTTCAGCTCTCATCATCTACAAGTAATGACAAACAATCTTGTGATTCATGTCTAAGTAATAAAAGTCACCGCCTTCCATTTGGGACGACCTCCCTCAAAAGCACTCGTCCTTTGGAATTAATTTTCTCTGATGTTTGGGGCCCTGCTCCTGTTTCCTCTATTGATAACTTCCAATATTACATTATATTTGTTGATCATTTCACAAAATATGTGTGGCTTTACCCTTTACGTCGCAAATCCGAAGTGTTCTCCACTTTTGTGACCTTCAAAGGTGTTGTTGAAAAATATTTTCAAACCAGTATTGTTTCTCTTTACACTGATGGTGGCGGCGAATTTACCAAACTAAAATCATTTCTTCAACAAACTGGGATAAATCATCTTCTCACACCACCTTACACCCCTCAACACAATGGCATTGCCGAACGTCGCCATCGCCACATAGTCGAAACTGGTCTCACCCTACTTCACCAGGCCTCTCTTCCCTCTACATTTTGGTCATTTGCTCTTCAAACAGCCGTTTACCTGATTAACCGTTTACCATCCAAAACAACCCACATGCAAAGTCCATATCACTTACTCTTTCAGGAACCTCCAAATTATCACAAATTAAGAGTCTTTGGATGTCTTTGTTACCCTTGGCTACGTCCATACACTACGCACAAACTTCAGCCTCGGTCCCTACCTTGTCTCTTCTTAGGATATTGCTCTCAACAGAGTGCCTATAAATGTCTTGATATCAAAACCAGAAAAATATATGTATCACGTGATGTTATCTTTGTTGAAAACCTTTTCCCTTACTCTAATCTCTCACAAACTCCTTCCAGTGCACCATACCAGTACACATCCTCATGTCACCCCTCTCTGTTTCAGGTTCCACATCCTCGACTTTCCACCCATGATCAACGAACCTCTCCGCCGCATCCACCTGCCCAAGCAACAGCGTCACCACCGTGCTCCTCTCCATCATCGGCTCCGCAAGTCGCGACACCTCCATCCCTTGCCACCTCACAAAATCAACCATCTGAACCCCCTGCACCAGCTTCACAGGCTCCACCGCCTATCAACTCAGATCCTCTGCCCTTACAAACCAACACCACGACCAGGCCTTCAGATCGTACCCACTCAATGACCACCCGATCCCTAAACAACATCTACAAACCTAAACAAATGCACTCTACTACTGCCACTTCAAAACCAACTGCTCCAACCGTACCTTGTGAACCCACTACAGTCAAGGAGGCGCTTAGCCAACCGAAGTGGCTTCAGGCCATGAAGGATGAATACAATGCCTTACTATCTAATAACACATGGGAACTTGTGCCACCTTCATCAACTCAAAATCTTGTTGGCTGTAAATGGGTATTTCGTATCAAACGCCACCCCAACGGCTCTATAGATCGGTACAAGGCACGTCTTGTTGCAAAGGGATTTCACCAACGTGCCGGTGTGGACTTTCATGAAACCTTCAGTCCTGTCATCAAGCCCACTACAGTTCGAATTATCCTTTGCTTAGCTCTTCAACACAGTTGGCCTATTCGTCAACTAGACATCAACAATGCTTTCCTGAACGGGCACCTTGATGAGGAAGTGTATATGCAACAACCTCCCGGATTTACTGATCCTAACCACTCTAATTTTGTTTGCAGATTACGCAGATCTCTCTACGGTCTAAAGCAGGCACCACGGGCTTGGTTTGCCACCCTTCATAGTTTTCTGCACACACTTGGCTTCCATCAGAGTCGATCAGATGCCTCTCTGTTCACCTACCATCACCAGGGCACCTGTATATACTTCCTTGTCTATGTCGATGATATTTTAGTCACTGGAAACAGTCCACACCTCATCCAGCAATTCATCTCACAGCTAGCCACTCGGTTCACCCTGAAAGATCTCGGGCTTCTTCATAATTTCCTTGGCCTTGAGGTTCTTCGCTCCAAGCATGGCATCTTTCTCTCCCAACACAACTATATACAAACGATCCTTGGTCGTTTTGGAATGTTAGATGCTAAGCCAATTGCCACTCCATTGTCTACTAATGTGCCTTTAAAGGCAAATGACGGCACCAACTCTGCCGATGCTTCTTCCTATCGCCAACTTATGGGAGCTCTTCAGTACTTCACCATCACTCGCTCTGACATCTGTTTTGCCGTGAATAAGCTTTCCCAGTTCATGCAACATCCATCCCAAACCCACTGGCAGGCTGCCAAACGGATACTCCGCTACTTAAGAGGCACGCTCTTCCATGGCCTTTTTCTCCGCTGCTCCACATCTTCTACCTTAACTGCTTACTGTGATTCTGACTGGGGAGGAAATCTCGATGATCGCAGCTCCACCAGCGCTTACACAATCTACTATGGTGGTAATCCTGTCTCCTGGTCATCCAAAAAGCAACGATCTGTTGCTCGCTCTTCCACTGAAGCTGAATTTCGAGCAATTGCTGTCACTGTGTCTGAAATCTGTTGGCTCCGCAATCTTCTCTCTGAGCTACGAGTTCCCATATCCAAACCCAACATACTATGTGATAACCTTGGAGCCACTTTTGTCTGCACTAATCCTATGTATCACTCCAAGATGAAGCATGTTGAGGTGGATTTCTACTTCATTCGTGATAAAATTATCCAAGGGCTCATTTCTGTCTCACACATACCTGCAGAAAGGCAACTCGCTGATGCTCTCACTAAGCCACTTACTCGCGGCCTCTTTCTTTCTGCCAGACCCAAGCTCGGCGTCCTAGACGGCACGTCTCTCTTGCGGGGGCGTGATAGCAATCCTGATCCCAATAACAGCATTACTGATACACCCAACCTGTAACTACTTGTAACTACTATATCTCATCTATATCCTCTTAGGTTATTTAAATAATGTTGATAAGGTTTATCTTTATCTCAATACTTGTATAAATGTATCACACATTTCATCAATAGAATTATCTTTCATCTCTTTACAAGTTCAACACTGGACCTCCGAGTCTTGCCAAATGATGGCTTAGAGACCCATACCACAGATATGCAGCAACGATCAGAATGTTCTTCTGGCCACTTCCATCAAGCTTGACACCAGCGGATTAAGGCCTGGTGAGCAGAAATACCAGCAATGGGAAAGCCGAAAACTTCAGCTGCTGAAACTTCTGCGGACCTACTGTCAAGAGCTCCTTAGCAACAACAAACTAAACCAGTCCACCTCCATTCTGTCATCAGGTAACACAATTTAAAACTGATCAAAATGGAGATCATGTGAAATATCTTACAATCAAGGTATGATGTTGTGTGTGTGAGACATCAATTTTTTTGCACATTTAGCTTATACAAAACTAGGAGAAAGGGCTTGGTCAAGTGCATGTTACTTGCTACCCTTTTTTTTTTTTTTTTTTTTGGAAACGTTGGAAACCCCGCCACCAAACCACCCATTCTGGGCCGCGGCGCAGGTAAAACCACCGGCTGTCCCAGGCTCTTACAAGAAGTGCACCCTCTGGATTCGAACCCAGAACCTCAAGGTGAGATCCTGGACCCTACACCACCAAGCCACACCCATTGGGGACTGTTACTTGCTACCCGCTCAGTCACAATGTCCAAAAGTAAGATTACATACATTTTGACTGATTGTGATTTTATTTCCTACATGCAAATATACGTATCGCTCAAATAATATAAAAAGTGTCAAACCACGAAGACTTATTATTAAACTTATTACTATTAAAACTAACCATACTTTGCTAAAACTAGACAATTGAAGAAAAATGTATCGGTCGAAATTAATTTGACTAATAAACTAAGTAAGCAGCAAGTAAGTAAATTTGGAGAAATTTATGGGAGAAAAGACATATAGGGTTGTAACTTCACCTAAATACGCAAACAATGAGTTATTGCACATTTTATTCAATTGAGTTATTGTTGTGGATTATTAACCTAGAATGCTAATTTGTTTACAAGCCTTTTCCGATGTTCAGATAGAAACGCTTAACTTAAGTCAATTACCTATATTCCTATGATAATTAATTTAAGTTAAACTCATTAAGCTCAAGTTCTAATTTTGGCTACGCATGCCCTGCAGGTAAATTCTTATTCTGCACATAAATATATTCATTAAGAATTACAATCACGCGTTATTATTCTCAAGGCTAAACCCAAATTCCATTTTCCAAGTTCCTAGGGGTTTACCACAACTATTTTATTGTTGGCCAGACAATAAAATGCATTAAACACATAGAATAATAAATAACCGCATAACAAACCCAAGAGAATAAAATATGCAAATTTAGATCAAATAACTATGTTTGAGATATATTACAACCTTAAAATAATGATTTAGTTACACATGATGTTCAACAAACACATACCAATCATTATTACAAGCCAAGAATTCATAAATATAACTAAAAGAAATAAATGAGTGAAAGAACTCGTATTGAGGTCTTCCTCTTCAGTTTTCAGTTCTGGCTGAATCTTCGGTTCTTTCCTTACTTTGGGGATTTTTTTTTTTGCACGTGGTATCCAAAAGTCTCATTTTTTAGGGTTTGGACAGATTAATTCTTTTATAAGGGATAATGAGAGTTTTTCTTCTTAAGAAACATGAGTTCTTCACGCACTAGGAATCGTGATCGTGAAGCGATGCGCATGGTCCAACGTCGCGATACTGGCTGCTTCACTCGAACGTAGCAACGTGCTTAAAAATTTACGTTATGCCTCAAAATTACACTGGGACGTGTCAAACCGCAAATGGACACTTCGCGACATGCAACCTAAGGTTTGGAATGTGACCCGATTTCGCTTCGATTTTGCAGATTCGTCACTCGAAAAGTTTCTTTTAGTCGTAATTTCATTTGGACCTACAAAACATACCAAAACATTCATAAAGCTCGAAAAACCCACAAAATGCAAGATAAAAGGGCGGTAAATATATTTATATATATATTAATCGCTCAACACACCCTCAAACTTAATATTTTACTAGTCCTCGAGCAAAAAAATAAAATAAAATAAAATAAACAAACTCAAACAAATTAACCTAAGCCACTTTTGTATGGATCACGATTACATTTAGCGTATGTAACAAGCCTTTAAACCCATAGGCAGCCCTAGTAGATGAGTTGTAGTCTTATGAGGGCTTACAACGATGACACCCACAAACATCGTTCGACAGACACATGCAATCCCACAAAATGAAAAAAGAAAAACTAAACAAATAAAACAGTCTTGGGAGTTATACATAATACTATCTTTAGATAATGCCTAGCAACGAAACCAAAGAGACCTTCAAAATACTCAACGCAACTCAAATCCAAAATTTTGAATAAATCATCTAAATCAGACTCACTCTCTCTGTGTGTGTGTAAGGTCCGTTCACAGTTCGAATTCTAAGTGAGTCAACTCGGTGATTTCGTCTCAAAAATTAGAATTCAACGAGTCAAATCAATCTAGATATCTCAAATAAAGTCTATGTCTACCTACTTATGCTCAATATGGTAGGATTTTTCCTTCTTCTTTTTTGACTCACTTAACTTTTAAGGTAGCATTTCTCCTCATGATGGTCCTAACACTCGCCTATAGGTAGCTTCACACTTAAATGTTATAGGCAGTTTATCTTTTATTTTCTCTCTTCAATTTTTTTTTAATTTTTTCTTTTTTCTAGACATACCATACATCATAATAATTATAGATAAAGACATATATCTAAGCAAATAGTCATTCATCTTCAAATAATTTTCTTAACTAATCACTTTATCGACTACCTAGGTTCTTACTATTACATACCTATTTTTAAGTGCATACGAGTCTAATCTAGATTATATACTCAAGGCATCAGATAAGAGTAATTTGGACACTTATCGTTTCTAAGATTTCACATTTAAGCAAACAACCTCATCATTGAACTTATGTTATACTTCATATGGCTTTTTTTCTTTTTTTTTTCTTTTCTTTTTATTTTATTTTGTTTTTTTAGAATACAAATACGAAATAACATAAATATGAATAGAAATAATAGGAAAAAAAACAAACAAGTATACACCCCCAAACTTGAAAGTTACATTGTCCTTAATGTAACAAAATAAGCTAAATAATAAGAGTAAGAAACAACACTATCGTAGGTGAGGATCACTCGTCCTCTTCAGCATCAACATCAATAGCCTCCATAACTGTAGCGGTATCAGGAGGATGTGGAAATACTAAGATTTGATCCCCACTATTGTTTAGTGGGCCTGCCATTAATCGGAATATATGCTCCATAGATTGATTGTACTGAGCCTGGTACGTGGTATGAGCCTCCAGATGATCGAGCCGTTGGGCGACTGTTAGCAGTTGGGAGGTCTGTCGAGCTTATAGTTGAGGAGACATATATAAGAAGCTGGTAGTAGAAGCCATTTCAGCACAAAACGTTTATATGATGTTGGTGGTCAAAGTAGTAGTAGGTGGAAGGATATCATTTCTAGGGTCCATGGGCACCCTAGTCTGAACACATAGACTGGTGATTAGACCGCAATAGAGAAGACCATCAGGTGCAGAGTTAGAAGAGATGAGGCTGCCAACATTGATTGTGTCATCCTTGAGGACGGGGTAAAGCATGAGCATTCGATCTATCATGACATATATAATATGTGAACCCGAGATGAGTATTTGGGTTAAGAAACATAACCTGATGTTAGCGACACAATCGTATAATGGAATTTGATGACGTCAACACTTGAAGACTTCGACGCACAACAACGAGACATTATAAAAAGATGTATAAGCACGTTGCTGGTGAAGAGCGAGAATGTGAAGACTATGGGCAAATCGAAGACAATCTTGCTTAGTCTTAACTTAGGGCTCTAAATGTATTGTGAATTGTTTATTCAAGTACATAAGCTCATAGGACACATGCACATTCATATCGATGCATTAGGATCACGTGCAAAATATTTTAAACCTTCAAATCATTCAATTTGTAATGTGACCGGCATATCAGTGACATACCAGTGACCATACCGATCTAATGTTCTGTTTTGATGCTCTCTGATCCCATACCAGTCTACCATATCGGTCTTCCTGGAGATTGAATAGCTACTGGAACCGGCAAGGACCATACCGATCCCCATACCAGTAAGCCAAACCAGCTCAAACCATACTGGTCCATATACCGGTGTCCATACCAGTGAACCTATTTATAAATTACTTACTGGAACCGCAAAGACCATAATTGTATCCATACAGATGACCATATCGGTCCTAATGGATATATTTAAAATAATAATATAACCATTGAGAGCCGTTATTAAGCCAGACCGGCATACCGATGTCTGGAGACCGGTATACTGGTCTCAGATAGAAAGATTACGGCAGTTTTGCATTTTATTATCAATTGAGCCCCAATTCTTTTTGCAATGTTACACAACCTTCATATACATTACATTAAGGCAAAAACATAGAGGTTTCTCTAACCTTCATAATCATACACTCTCATACATCAAGCTCACACACTACACTTTCTTAATCTTTAGTAGTGAGCTTAGATCACATAGGTAGGCAACTCACACAATCTTCTTTATCTCTGTGAGTGCCCAAGTGTGTTTACAATATTCTTAATCAAAATATTTTTGGTTTGTGAAATCTCATCGTTTGGGTAATTGTAAAGGTTTGTGAGTGAGTCTATGTAGAAAACTCAAAGTGTAAGAGTTTGGAGTGAACCTTGCGTAAAACTCTTGATTGCGGGTGAGCCACTATAAAAATTCAATTGATAGGGAAAAAATTCAAGCACGGCTTGAGGGAGTGGATGTAGACATTGTTGGCTGAACCACTATAACTCACGGTGTTATTTTCTTTATCTCTTATCTCTTTAATTACCACAAGTTTATTATTATATTTACTTATATATATTAGAAACTTTCATATAGGTAATATTTATTGTCTGAGAAAATAGACCCTAAGGCTTAATCGGTAAAAGTAGTTAAGATCATCAAAGATTTTTATTTCCGCATTATTAAGCAATAACCCAATTTACACCCCTTTGGGAATATAGAGTTTAGTTGTTGTATTACTTGTAGGAAATTTCAATTGGTATCAGTGCGACGTTTTCTCAACAAAGACCTAACCGTCTGAGAAAGCGATCATGGCTTCTACAAGCTACTCGTCAAATCTTGTCGATGGATTTTCAATTACAAGACCTCCATTCTTCAACGGAACCGATTATAATTGTTGGAAGATGAGGTTTCTTTATTATATTTAGTCGTAGATACATAATCCTTCAAGGTTATCATACGGGGTGTACGAATGCCAATGAATAGGGATAATAATGGTGTGGAGATTTCTAAGCCTCATATTGAGTGGACCGATGAGGAACTTGCATAAAGTTCCACAAATGCTAAGGCATTGAACTATCTCCTATGTGCCATTGATCGTAGTCAAATTAAAAGGCTTCCGGAATTTGGAAATACACATGATTTATGGAAGTCTCTAGAAATGATTAACGAGGGCACAAGCCAAGTGAAAGAATCAAAGATCAACCAGTTCATATGCGAATTGGATAGTTTCAAAATGTAATCCGGGGAAGATATTGATCACATGATTTCGAGGTTTACAATCATTGTAAACCATCTAGGTGCTTTAGGGAAATTCATTGGGGCAACCTATCAAGTTAAGAAAATCCTTAAGTCTCTTCCGAAGGAATATATGAGCTATACCTCCTCCATCAAAGAAGCAAACGATATGAATGCTTTGAAGCTAGATGATTTGGTCGGAAAATTACTTGAGTATGAATTGGAGATCAAAATGGATCAAAAAGAGGAAGATGAGAAAAGAACAATGAGGAATCTAGCCTTGAAAGCAAGAAAAAGAGATGATGCTAGCTCAAGGTAAGAAGATAGTGATGATGACTTAGCACAAATCACCAAAAAATTCTAGAAGCTCATCAAATCCATAAAGCTTAAAGGAAAATCAAGAATAGATGAGAAGAAATAAGAAAAATGACCACGAAAGCACAAGAAAATAGTTTGCTATGAGTGTGATAAACTGAGTCATATAACTACCGATTGCCCATTGAGAAGATTCAAAGGAAAATCCAAGAAAAAGACATTGAAAGCTACTTCAACTTGGAGCGATAGCGACTCAAGCTTATCCGAGGAGGAATAAACCAAAGAAAGAACAAATCTAGCATTCATAGCTATCGATGATGAGGATTTCATCTTTGAAAGCGAAGAATAAAAGGTACACAACTCTAAAATAATATAATTTACTTGAAGCTTTTATAGATTAAATGAGTTGTGTGAAATGCTCAAAAAGAAATATAAAATTGATTAAAAATGAGCATTCATCACTTAAAAATGAACATGCATCTTGTATGGATAAAATTCACGTTTAGATAATGATATTATTTGCTTAAAGGCCAAACGTGAAAAAGAAATAACATGTTTAAATGATGAAAATGCATGTTCAAAAGATAAAAAGCTAGAACTTGAAAATAAAATATCTAACATGTCATCTAGCTCAAAAATATGTGATTGCGAATTTATTTTGAATGAAAATGTTGTTTTAAAACAAAAAGGTAATAGATTTGAAAAATATTGTAGCAAAATTCAAATTGGGAAGAAAAATTTTGATATGTCATTTGGATCCAAAAAATGTGCTTATAATAGAGAGAGATTATGATATAAGTCGTATATCAAGAGAAAAGTTTTAAAGAACTATTTTGTGAAGGCATCTAATTCTCATGTTAATATTGTTATCATGAAAATATCATATGTCATGCATGCAATAAAAAAGACCACAAAATATTTGAGTGCATGAACAAAAAGATGATTAAAAATACATGGATTCTTCAAGGAACCAAGATTAACCCCCATGGACCGAAGAAATGTTGGGTACCAAAGTGCACTTGATAATTTTGTAGGGGGAGGTTTGGGAAGGATTTTAAATAGAAATGCAAATTTATCCCAAAGGCTCAAAGAAATGAGGAATGAAAACGATTATAGGTAAAATTCGTATTCACGGAAACATTGGTACCACTTCCTCTAATCTATATATGTATGCCTATTTCAAATTGGTAAAATTATTTAGAAGCATACTAGTGATTAGGCAAGTAATCAACCTTCTATTGGTATCGCTTTTCATTTGATATTATTATATGCCTTAATCATATATTTATCCCCATTAAGTATCAATTGGTGTCACATTGAATTTATTGAATTAAATGATATATATATGTGATTACTTGATTGATTTGCATTGAATATGCCTTTGCCATTTAACATAATTTGAATGAAAATGAAATACATGTATATTGATATACTGTTAGAGTGATATCATGAAATGCATGGATATTTGATCTTTAATTAATTGGTATCATGAAATTCATGGATATTTATTTCAATTGGTAAAATTTTGATGACCTATGCATGATTTTACATATTATGGTAAAAATGAGAAAATTGGAAGAAATCATTAAAAATGCATTGTTCAATTGGTATTCATTGGTATAAATTTAAAATTTTTTGTCTATGCATGATTTCTACATCTTATGGAAAAAAGGGGAAATGCTAAAGTGCTTATTTCGAATGCGTATACACTGAACTGATTCTTTTTCATCTCATGTCATGCATAATTGCTTCTTGGGTGATTTCTTTTGTATTATGTAATTAATCATACTATTCCATTGTTGATGCTTTCACTGTTATCATCCATTTGTATCCTCGCGTTTATCTATTTGATGTGTTCATGAGATGATGTTCAAGCATGATTGGGCCGTTAGTATGTTACTTGGTTCATAAGCATGATTTAGCCTATTTAGTTGTTTATTTTCAAGCATGATTAATTATTTATTTTGCGTTTGGAATTTTTATTATGTTTAGGTTGCTCTTTGTTTTCCGCATTATATAATTGAAGTATGATCATGAGATTGCCGTGTGTTATCGTATGTTTGCCGTTATGATGATTTATGTTATACATGCGAATTTTGGAGTAGATTATCCTTGGAAATATATGCTTAGGCTTGGTTAGATTATTGCAGAAATCATATCATTACAAATGGCATAAGTAAGGGACCATTCCGAACCCAACGGTTTGAGGTCTTCCCTTGCGATGGGTGAGTGCAGCCTTAAATCACTTTCCCGTTCACACCGGGTGGCGACTCCATGTTATTTCTCCGATTTAGTTCCCCGCGAGCTATTCTGTACTCCCAACTAGGCCGCGAGCCTAGAACAGCGTCGTCCAACATCTGTGTCCTACAATTACACTAAGGCAAAAACAGAGAGTTTCATTTAACCTTCATAATCATACACTCTCATACATCAAGCTCACACACTACACCTTCTTAATCTTTAGTAGTGAACTTAGATCACTTGGGTATGCTACTCACACAATCTTCTTTATCTTTGTGAGTGCCCAAGTGTGTTTACAAACTTCTTAATCAAAACACTTGTGGTTTGTGAAATCCCATCGTTTGGGTAATTGTAAAGGTTTATGAGTGAGCCTACGTAGAAAACTCAAAGTGTAAGGGTTTGGAGTGAACCTTGTGTAAAACTCTTGGTTGCGGGTGAGCCACAACAAAAACTTGATTGATACTGAAAAGCTTCAAGTACGGCTTGAGGGAGTGGACGTAGGCATTGTTGGCCGAATCACTATAACTCACTGTGTTATTTTCTTTATCCTTTATCTCTTTAATTACCGCAGGTTTATTATTGTATTTACTTACATATATTAGAAACTTGCATATATGTAATATTTATGTCTAAGAAAATAGACCATAAGGCTTAATCGGTAAAAGTAGTTAAAATCAGCAAAGATTTTTATTTCCGTATTATTAAGAAATAACCAAATTCATTCCCCTTGAGAATATAGAGTTTGGTTGTTGTATTGCTTGTAGGAAATTTCAATTGATATCAAACCGCGTTTTCTCAACAAAGACCTAACCGTCCGAGAAAGCGATTATGGCTTCTACAGGCAACTCGTCAAAGCTTGCCGAGGGATTTTCAATTACAATACCTTCATTCTTCAACGGAACCGATTATAATTATTGGAAGATGAGGTTTCTTAATTATATTTTAGCTGTAGATACTCAATCCTTCAAGGTGATCACACGGGGTGTAAGAATGCCAATGAAGAGTGATAGTAATGGTGTGGAGATTCCTAAGCCTCATATTGAGTGGACCGATTGGGAACTTGCACAAAGCTCCACAAATGCTAAGACACTTAACCATCTCATATGTGCCATTGATCATAGTCAAATTAAAAGTCTTTCGAAATTTGGAAATACACATGATTTATGGAAGTCTCTAGAATTGATCAACGATGACACAAGCCAAGTGAATGAATCAATGATAAACCGGTTCATGTTCGAATTGGATATTTTCAAAATGGAATTCGGGGAAGAGATTGATCACATGATTTCGAGGTTTATTTTCATTGTAAACCATCTATATGTTTTGGGGAAATTCATTAAGCCAACAGATCAAGTTAAGAAAATCATTAAGTCTATTACGAAGGAATATAGGAGCTATACCTCCTCCATCAAAGAAGCAAACGACAAAACACTTTGAAGATGAGAAAATAACAAGGAGGAATCTAGCCTTGAAAGCAAGAAAAAAAGATGATGCTAGCTCAAGTGAAGAAGATAGTGATGATGACTTAGCACAAATCATCAACAAATTCAAGACGCTCATCAAATCCGCAAAGCTTAAAGGAAAATCAAGAGTGGATGAGAAGAAAAAGGAAAAATAGCCAAAGAAGTACAAGAAAATAGTTTGCTATGAGTGTGATAAACCGGGTCATATAGCTACCGATTGCCCGTTGAGAAGATTCAAAGAAAATCCCAGAAAATGCATTGAAAGCTACTTCAACTCGGAGAGATAGCGACTCAAGTTCATCCGATGAGGAAGAAACCAAAGAAAGAACAAATCTAGCATTCATGGCTATCGATGATGATGATTTCTTCTTTGAAAGCGAATAAGAAAAGGTACACAACTCTCAAGAATATAATAATTTACTTGATGTTTTTAATGGATTAAATGAGTTTTGTGAAATGCTAAAAAAGAAATATAAAATTGATTAAAATGAACATTCATCACTTAAAAATGAACATGCATCTTGTATAGATAAAATTCATGTTTTAGATAATGATATTATTTGCTTAAAGGCCAAACATGAAAAAGAAATAATACGTTTAAATGATGAAAATGCATTTTAAAAGATAAAATGCTAGAACTTGAAAATATAATATCTAACATGCCATCTATCTAAAAAACATGTGATTGCAAATTTATTTTGATTGAAAATGTTGCTTTAAACAAAAAGGTAATAAATTTGAAAAATAGTGTAGCAAAATTCACATTGGGAAAGAAAAATTTTGATATGCTATTCGGATCCAAAAAATGTGTTTATAATAGAGAAGGATTAGGACATAAGCCTTATATTGTTTGGGCCAAATTTGGTCCAGGGGTAGTTTCGTTATTTTTCTTCAGATCCAATATTGGACGCACCCCTGAAACCTCCTAATCAAACCCCAAAGACATAATGTCGGCCCAGGCCCGATGAACACCAACACCGGTAACCGTAGGTCCATCCAGAGACCGGCCCACGTAACGTCCATGCTCATTAATGCCACCCACAAGCCATCCGTTCCAACCTGCAAGCAGTAATGTCACTTCATCAAGTTAACTGTTACCATGTTCTAACGGGCAGATAATTAAAAGACAGTCAATAAAGACACACATGACTATACCATGGATATATAAGGAATATGACTCCAAGAGGAGGGGGATCCAACTTCGAGCTCTCCGACCCATAGCTTTGGGACATTCTCAAATTCGCCACTTCAGCCACTTACCGCCCTCACGGCATTCAACGGAGTTCAAGGTAGCATCTAACCTTGACCTTCCATCGATTACTACCTTTGATCATTTACTGACTTGGGCGTCGGAGTGCCCCCGGCACCCACCACACCGGTGGGCAGTACTCCCGCTCACTCTACCTCTTTGTTTTGCAGGATCGCCAGTGCCCCCATATAAAATCTCAATTGTAGACCTCGGGTGAAAATCAGCGTTTACAATTTGGCGCCCACCGTGGGGCCCTGGCGGTTCATAACGTTGTAAAAATCTCTCAAACCACGAAGTATATGGACCACCTCTTGGACCATTCTACACATTTCCTCCAGTCAACATGAGAATACCCTCATTATTCCTGACACACCCAATCAGCTAAGAAGTATTCTCTAAGACCGTAATCTCATGGACCAACAACATGAGCAAGACGCCTCCCTTTAATGGGACTATATTTCCTACCATTTGCCTTACATAAAGAAGCGATGTATTAAGAAGGATGTTCCAGTCGACAGTACCCAAATGAAGACTTGGCACGGACATCCCAGTCAACCTTACCAGGTATGGCTTACACTTTTTAAGAACGTCACAGTAGGTAACAATATGATTCTAAGATATGGGTGTCCCGGACGACACTACAATTTCCAACTTGATAATTGTTTTAAGTGTCCCAGTCGACATCAATATGTGACTTGAGACTTGTGATTGATGTCCTAGTTAGTATTACAATTTATGGTATGAGACATGATGGGTGTCCCAGGCGACACTTCGATTCACAACTAAGTAATTTTTATGGATGGTTCAGTAGTTATTTGCGATGTTAGGCAATGAATTTGTTGGGGATGTCCCACTCGACATTAGTGTGTTATAGAGGATATCCCAGTTAACACCACTATATGTGTAGCTAGTCCTTTGTTAAAGCTTCCACTCGACTCCCCACATTATGAGTTTTGACTCTTATTTAATCCCCTTCCGATATGGTATGGAAGGAGTCTTAACTTGACTTAGGTACCTTTAGGTGGAACATAGCCTAAATTGCCTATAAGTCAAAATGGATTGCCAATAACGTCATACTACGTGGGGTGATTGGGCCAGATGTATCTAAATTCTCCATACATATCCAGTCTACACTCGTTAAAAGGCCATTCTGCCACACAAAGCCTGTTGAAACTGGCCCAGCTTAGTGCCGAAAGCCAGGGAAACCCTTAAACCACTCCCGATACCTTTAAGGCACCAACCAATCCACACATCATCTAGCGACCAATACGCCGACCTACACTCGTGAGTCTAAAATACATTGTAGGGCAACCATCTCACGGTCGAATATATGAATAGGTTCGTACCACCCATTGGGATTGAGGGACCCTATGATGGTTTGTCTAGTGAGAGCTCATTCAAGGCCGACTATTGATGAAAACTCCTCTCAATTTTCTAAGAATACCATCAGTAACAGCATTGATAAAAACCAGAGAACTGAGGATAAAACCCATTTAACACCAAATCCACACGACGGTCTTGCACGAAAGTTTCCACTAAAATTAAAAATCTCCTTCCAGACAGACACAAGACCAAATTAAAAGCTACACAGATTTGAATGCCTATTCTCACAAGACAAGTTGTACCATCATTCTGATGAACTGAAGAGGCGACTGGGTTGGCCAAATTTAATCAGTATCCCCATCAGAACACCATATCAAAACTGATATCATCGTAGGAACAGAGCAATTTGTCGCCGCTTGAGGACAATTGAATGGAATCCCTACCATACCCTTTCACGGTAATGAGTCCCTCTCCCCCAACAGAACCATAACCAATCACAATTCCAGGAGATGAAGACGACACATCCGGAAGACACATTCGATGATCCAAATCCCAAGCCTGCAGCTCCATCAACTGCAATTCAGCAACTGCTCTGGGCACCAGAAGCTGTCGAAACAGTTCTACCATGGGACTCGACTACTTACCTATTGGGCGTCCAGCCCCCACGACCATCGTATCAACAAATCTCAAACCAAGTTCCAGACAAAACCCATAAAAACAATTGAAACAAAACGCAAAATTGCCAATATCAGTGGTTGCAAGGAGGGGCTTCAAAGCAAATGGATAAATTGAGATCAACTTCACCTGGGACACGCCCAAATCGGTTCCAGTAAAGCAACGATCAGTCCATCCGACCTCATGTCGAGTCACGCTTCTCCAATAGCCCTAGCACTCTAATCGGTTCCAGAAAAAGAAACTATCGATACCTCTGACCGCACCGTCGAGTCACTTCTCGCCTCCGACCTCGGTCTTCGGACAATCCACATGGATACTTCTCGAATCGAGGGGACCACCGATGCCATGATAGTTCTGATCTCTGGCTTGCTGCGTCGTATGGAATGGCTCTCGCGCCACGCACTTGCGGCTTCTGGATGGCTCGGCATAGCGCAGCTCTCTGTCGAGGAAAATAAGGTGGGGTGTAGAGGACTGGTTTTAGGGATTACTCTTAGATCTGTGTCGACCCAGTCCTTGGCTACGAGAATTAAGATGAGCGTGCTTAATTTGGATGATCATGAGGTACGCAATCGTGCCTGCGAAGTGGAACACATGATTGAGGAGAAATCTATTTGTCGTGTCAAATATGAGTTGAAACACAAAACCCTTATGAATAGCTGGTTAAATAATATTATACTTTGCCAGATATAGGCTATTCAGAAGCCATAATATAGCACCACCTTGCCCCTAGCACAGAGGAACCAGCTCCAAAACAACATATAACACCAGCCCCCTCAATCCACACACTTCGTGGGCCATGGTCACGTTGGTAGGCCCAGCAAGCTAGACAGAAGCAATAAGCCTTCGAATATGAAAGAAGTCGACAATAGGGCCACACTAAAGTTACCTAATCAAATTTTCTCCCACGCATTCGACAAAACAGAATAGAGTTAGGCACTTAGTCTATTCGACACTATTCGATAATACTCAAGTGGAACTCTTTCTTTATTCCAAATTATTTAAATTTTGAGGGCTTGTAGTATCATCCCGTTTGGTCTCACTCGACATGTGGATGATGAAATATTTTGTTCATTCAATTCCCAAACAACAAGATGGATGGCCATCAATTCCATGGTGCATGGAAAAATTGTCTTCTCTCCCATACTGACTTGAGCGTGTAGAGTGAAGATTCACATGGACGGTCATCAATTTCATCCGACTGTAGTATCATGAACACCCCTCAAGGTAATGAGTGATGACTTTGATGGATCTTCATCAGGACCATTTAAAAGCCCATTCGACTACAGACCTTCAACAAGTCTGGCATAGTAAGGAAAGACTATTTTATAATCCTTCGACAGGTCTAGTTATATATTGAGGAAATATTCTTGGACCATTGTCAGGTCTGTAGAGTGCATACCTTCCTGGCTTTATCAAGTCCAGTCGACCGGGGACATCCCCCACGGACTCACTTCGAGTCAAGTTGTAGACATGAACTACTCATGTCGTATGACATATATTCCTGGCTTCATCAAGTCCAGTCGACCGGGGACAACCCCCATAGACTCACGAGTCAAAGTTGTAGACATGGATTACACATGTCGTATGAATTATACTTCCTGACTCATCAAATCCAGTCGACCGGGGACATCCCCCATAGACTCATGTCGAGTCAAATATAGACATGAACCACTCATATCGTATGACATATTTCCTGGCTTCATCAAGTCCAGTCGACCGGAGACATCCCCCATAGACTCATGTCGAGTCAAATTATAGACATGAACCACTCATGTCGTATGACATATATTCCTGGCTTCATCAAGTCCAGTCGACCGGGGACAACCCCCATAGACTCACGTCGAGTCAAAGTTGTAGACATGGATTACACATGTCGTATGAATTATACCTTCCTGGACTCATCAAATCCAGTCGACCGGGGACATCCCCCATAGACTCATGTCGAGTCAAATTATAGACATGAACCACTCATGTCGTATGACATATATTCCTGGCTTCATCAAGTCCAGTCGACCGGAGACAACCCCCATAGACTCACGTCGAGTCAAAGTTGTAGACATGGATTACACATGTCGTATGAATTATACCTTCCTGGACTCATCAAATCCAGTCGACCGGGGACATCCCCCATAGACTCATGTCGAGTCAAATTATAGACATGAACCACTCATGTCGTATGACATATATTCCTGGCTTCATCAAGTCCAGTCGACCGGGGACATCCCCCACGGACTCACTTCGAGTCAAGTTGTAGACATGGATTACCCATGTCGTATGACTTATATCTTCCTGAACTCATCAAGTCCAGTCGACCGGGGACATCCCTCATAGACTCATATCGAGTCAAGTCGTAGGCATAAATTACACATGCGAAATGACTCAAATCCTCTTGGACTCATCAAGTCCAGTCGACCGGGGACATCCCCCATAGACTTAATTCAAGTCAACTTGTAGACATGGAGGGCACATGTCGTATGACTGATATACTGACCTTCATCGGGTCAAAACGATTGGGTACTTCCCCAATGGCTCTTGTAGACTCGAGTTGATAACTTGACATTCGTTTGGTTCAATTAGTAGGCAGCATCAACGCTCGAAGTACAACTACATAATATGGCCTCGTCCCAAGCGACACATGCGTCAAGTACTCTCCAAGCCAATGACTCTTGACTTAGAGAGTAGGGGACAAACTGTTTGGGCCAAATTTGGTCCAGGGGTAGTTTCGTTATTTTTCTTCAGATCCAATATTGGACGCACCCCTGAAACCTCCTAATCAAACCCCAAAGACATAATGTCGGCCCAGGCCCGATGAACACCAACACCGGTAACCGTAGGTCCATCCAGAGACCGGCCCACGTAACGTCCAGGCTCATTAATGCCACCCACAAGCCATCCGTTCCAACCTGCAAGCAGTAATGTCACTTCATCAAGTTAATTGTTACCATGTTCTAACGGGCAGATAATTAAAAGACAGTCAATAAAGACACACATGACTATACCATGGATATATAAGGAATATGACTCCAAGAGGAGGGGGATCCAACTTCGAGCTCTCCGACCCATAGCTTTGGGACATTCTCAAATTCGCCACTTCAGCCACTTACCGCCCTCACGGCATTCAACGGAGTTCAAGGTAGCATCTAACCTTGACCTTCCATCGATTACTACCTTTGATCATTTACTGACTTGGGCGTCGGAGTGCCCCCGGCACCCACCACACCGATGGGCAGTACTCCCGCTCACTCTACCTCTTTGTTTTGCAGGATCGCCAGTGCCCCCATATAAAATCTCAATTGTAGACCTCGGGTGAAAATCAGCGTTTACATATATCAAGAGAAAATTTTTAAAGAACTATTTTATAAAGGCATCCAATTCTCATGCTAATATTGCTATAAATGAAAATATCATATATCATGCATGCAATAAAAAGGGCCACAAAATATTTGAGTGCATGAATAAAAAGGTGATTAGAAATGCATGGATTCCTCAAAGAATCAAGATTAATGCCCATGGATCCAAGAAAGGTTGGGTACCAAAGTGCAATTGATAATCTTGTAGGGGGAGTTTTGTGAAGGATTTTAAAGAGAAATGCAAATTGATCCCAAATGCTCAAAGAAATGAGGAATGAAAACGATTATAGGTAAAATTCGTATTCACGGAAACATTGGTACCACTTCCTCTAATCTATATATGTATGCATATTTCAAATTGGTAAAATTATTTAGAAGCATACTAGTGATTAGGCAAGTAATCAACCTTCTATTGGTATCATTTTTCATTTGATATCATTATATGCCTTAATCATATATTTATCCCCATTAAGTATCAATTGGTGTCACATTGAATTTATTGAATTAAATGATATATATATATATATATATATATATATATATATATATATATATATATATATATATATATCTGTGTGTGTGTGTGTGTGTGTGTGTGGTGTGTGTGTGTGTGTGTGTGTGATTACTTGATTGATTTTCATTGAATATGCCTTTGTCATTTAACATAATTTGAATGAAAATGAAATACATGTATATTGATATACTGTTAGAGTGATATCATGAAATGCATGGATATTTGATCTTTAATTAATTGGTATCATGAAATTCATGGATATTTATTTCAATTGGTAAAATTTTGATGACTAATGCATGATTTTTACATATTATGGTAAAAATGAGAAAATTGGGAGAAATCATTAAAAATGCATTGTTCAATTAGTATTCATTGGTATAAATTTTAAAAATTTTGTCTATGCATGATTTCTACATCTTATGGCAAAAAAGGAAAATGCTAAATGTGCTTATTTTTAAATTTTGGTATCATTATTTGATAATACACATATTTAATTGGTATCTCATAAGAACTTAATTTTTGCTTCTCCACTTTTTGATAATGTCAAAGGGGGAGAAATCATAGGAATGAATTTAAAACTTGTATAACCTTCACCTTTGTATTAAGGGGGAACATATGTGTTTTAATGTGTTTTTCTAAGTTTTGTAGTATTTTATTAAAGACACACATTGAGGGGAATCTAATATTGAGGGGGAGAAAAATCGTCAACTACTTGGACTCTCAAAGCTCACAAGTTTTAATGGGAGTTGCCATCATCAAAAAGAGGGAGACTGTTAGCGACATAATTGCGTAATGGATTTTGATGACTTCAACACTTGAAGACTTCGATGCACAACAGTGAGACATTACAAAAAGATGTCGGAGCACGTTGGTGGTGAATAGCGAGAATGTGAAGACTAGCTGCAAATCAAAGACAATCATGTTTAGTCTTAGCTCAGGGCTCTAAATGTATTGTGAATTATTTATTCAAGTACCTAAGCTCATAAGACACATGCACATTTATATCGATGCATTAGGATCACATGCAAAATGTTTTAAACCTTCAAATCCTCCATTTTGTACTGTGACCGGCATACCGGTGACCAAATCGGTCTAATGCTCTGTTTTGATGCTCTCTGAAATCGGCACAAGTCATATCGGTCCCATATCGGTCTACCATACCGGTCTTCCTGAAGATTACACATCTACTGAAACTGGCAAGGACCATCCCGGTCCCCATACCGGTGAGCTAAACCGGCTCAGACCATACCGGTCCCCATACCCAATATTCATTTCAACATTCCTATTCATAATTATTTATGAATAGGAATGTTGAAATGAATATTGGGTATAAAAAATGCGAGTTTTTTTTCTTCGTCCTTTCAGTGTTTAAAATTAAACCTTAAAAAAAGATTCAAAAAATGATATGATTCAACCTCAAACCCATTTAAATGTAGCGGACAATAGTGGTGTCTGAGAATTGATGTGTATTCAAACCATATGAGCCAATAATTGTAGATATGCTAATATTGGTGATGTTATTATTGATGTGATCAATGAAGCAGTACCAAATATGCCGCTAGAAATATCAAAAGTGATCAGAGCTGTAATTATACGTACTTGTAAATAACTCAGACGTGATAGCAGTATGATAATGCGTTATGATCACAATTGATGAGCGGAAAATATATCACTATTTATCTCCCTTTTGACCTAATATTTTGTATAGTTTCTCGAGTTTGATGAACATTTTGATGTGTTATTATGTATTTTGCAGATAAATAAAGTTTCAGGACTCATTGGAAGCAATTCGGGGCTAAAATGGCAAAAATATAAATTTCATGCTAAAATGCGTCGTTTGCTAAAATGCATCGTCTGCTAAAAAACGCCTTCTGCTAAAATATGCCGTTATCATGCGCCGGACACGTGTCAACAATCCAACGAACCGACGAAACTGTATGCCATGTGTCATCATCCGATTGGACCGCATCAACCGCGTGCCACGTGTCAGCCACGTCAGCCACATACTGAATCAACTTGCCACGTGTGAGCCACGTCACCAGCCGCGAATCATCTTTCGCCAAGTGTCAACATCTCATTGGACCACATTAATCGTGTGTCATGTGTCGTCATTCTCTTAGACCACTGTTATACACGTGCCACGACAGCAGACAACACAGCAAGCCGCGTGCAATGCATGTCCATGTCAGTGCGTCGTGACGCGCAAGGTAAATTTTTGCCTATAAATTGGTTTCGATTTCATTTTGCAAAATTCATACTTTCCTAGGTTCTATTAAGGATCTAAAGATTGTATCTTGTGTGTTTAAGTGTTTATAATTTAAATTATGTATTTTTATTTATAGTTGTAATAATAGTTTGTGTGTTTTTACTTTCTTTTATGTTTTGTAGTTAATTTCCGCTGGGGAAAGGTGAAACTTTTAATACGATAATCTAGGTCAATCTCACTTAATTTATAATATAGAAATTGTAATTAATAATATGAATTAAAATTTGATACCGCCTTAATGGCTGATTTTATTTATTTGACATAATGTGACACCGCCTATATGGCCGGTCTTTAGGTGACAGATGATTACCGCCTATATGGGTGGTTTATGGACAAATAATAACACCGTCTTTATGGCTGGTTTGACTTAATTGGTTAAAACTGACAATTTCTATATTATAATAAAGTGAGATTCCTATGTTTGAAATATTAAAGGTGGATCCTCTAACCCCAACATTTTCTTCTTCATTCTAGGGAAGTGATGAAACACAATAGTTACGAGTTTAATAATTGATTTTCTAATATATTGGGTAATGCATTAGGCTTGTTTATTGAATCTTAAACTTAATACTTCCTGTTGTCTGATCACCAATAAGATTGATGTTGTAAACTTAAAATGAACTTGACGAATGAATTTTAGGTTTCACACTTAGATTCAATAGTTCACGATCTCACCTTAGGGTAGATGTCCCTTAGGTAGATTTCCTTACAGGATAGACATATACCTGTCGGGCGGGGTAGCCATAATTGGAACTTGAACTTAATGAATTCAGGTAACTTAATCAACATAGAAATATAGTTAATTGAGTTATTCTGGGTATTTACATTCGACCATCGACAAAGGCTTTTGCATATCTTCGTGTTCCAGGTTAGCAAACTAATTTATTACACATGTATAAGAGATTCAATTCATCATTAGAATAATATTGTGTGAAGTCACAACCCTAGATGTTTGAGTCTTTTGTTATTTTCCTTAGTATTTTATTTATCTTTTATTTATTTAGCAAATCCTACTTCAACCAACCAATCAACCAACCAATCAGCAATCATTCTCTTCTCACCCTAATTAGATACTTGTAAATAAATAGAATCAACAATTAATAACAACAGTAGAAATTAAATCATCGTGAAATCGATATTTTTATACTACTTGAGCGATACGTGTGCTTGCGTTACATGTGTGATTTCATCGATCACCGTCCCTTCGAGCAATATGTGGCTCATAACTAAATTACCTCTACTAGGGAAAATCAAATGGCAAATTGCTTGGACTCGGCCCCAGACTATTTTCCTGAAACCTGAGGCTTTATGTCCCCATGGGTCTGGCTGGGTTTTGTCCTGTTCTGGCTGGATTTTGTAATGTTTGTGGTGTTAATTGAAACCTGAGGTATATTTTGCTTGCTAATTTGAAAGGTGAAATGACATCAATTGAATTTTTTTTCTTGTTTTTAACTAGAGTATAATATAAATATTAATAAATAATATCTAATATCTAATATGCATATCGGACCTATCTTAAAGTATCAAAATCGAAATTTAGCCTGAAAATCTGAAGCCCCATAAAATAACAAGTAAATAGAATCTCACATCAATTCAGAGACTCGAACTATCGACATCAAGAATGAGGAGATAACGTTCCTGATTAACTTAATTAAATGTATTGTTTGGTTGAAAGTATTGATGGAGAGTATAAGTTAGCTTATGAATTCATCAAACTCTATATCAAACGTTAAACAAGAGTTGTTGGTAACATCAATTGAATTACAGTTATAATAAAGGATGAGGCTATTTTTGCACTCTCAAAATTACTTTGAACACTCTAATTTTAATAAAAAAAAACTATTTAAAAATAACCATGATATAATTCACTATTAAAGACAATATATTAATAGCAAATATAAAAATTACTTTGAACACTCACCTAGCACAAGCAAAACTAAAGAGAGAGAAAAGAAAAGAAAAACAAGTCACTATTTACATTAATTTTATTTTCTCTCTGCTTAAAAGTTAAAAATGGTGGATTATAATCTAAAACTAAAAATTAAATTATTAATATTCAAGGACAAGAAAGAGCCTCAAACTATAAGCATAAAACTACAAGGCTCATTTCACAAGTAAACTACAACATTGCTACCAGCTTAAGCTTACAAGGTTTGATAACTCAAGTCCATTTTATGTTTTTGGCTTTTGGTTGTGAAAATATTTGAATTTTTTTTTACTGAAGAGTTGGATTCTCAAGTGGATTTGGCTTGAAAGTGATTGAATGTAACATTAGTGGTGAACAAATCTATTTTTTGTTCTACATATGAGTTGGTTAAAGAAGAGACCTTGTAATTATAGGTGAGTTGAATATTTTTATAGGTGTTGAGAGTAAATAAAGATATTTAAAAGAGTGTGCAGGGTAAAAATTAAAATTTTAAATTAATAGTGTCAAAAGTATTTTTTTTTTAATTAAAGAGTTGTTGATAACATCAATTGAATTATTAAATGTGCATATAAAAAATATACCTAGATGCTACCACATGCACAGTGTGATAGGTCACGGTTAATTTGAAATCGTTGGAAATCTCATCGTCAAACCACCCCTTCCGAGCTTAAGCGGAGTAGATAAAATATCCGACTGTCCCAGACTCTTATAAGAAACGCACTCCTTAAATTCGAACACAGGATCTCAAGATGATATCTCAAGCCATAATCACCAAATCACACCTTTTGGAGACCGTGAAAATTTGATATAACAAACGCATAACATACATTTCTGAAAATCATGTTGATTGAAACAAACTTGATATGTCAGTTGATTTGTTAAACTCATTTTGTTTAAGGGAACATGATCAAGACTCCGATATTGTACATAAATTATTATTTTTGTTGCTTTTTTTTTTTTTTACTACTCATCTCTGATGTTCTAAAACCAATCATTAATCAATAAAAAAATTTATAAGTAAAATAGTTGGGAACATGAAGAAAAATGTAATAGTTAAAATAATTTTTATCGGCACAAGGTTTTTGAAAATGAGGGGAAAAAATTCGAAAAGATAATAGGGAGATTTTGGTCATTTTCCCTTTTGATTAACAAGATCAAAAGGACCTTACCTACACTTGATCATTTTAAAATTATTATATATATAAAAAAAAATGTATTTTATATCCATTAATATTTCTTTTTAATTAAGAGATTACTGAAAAGAGAAAACTATCATATCATATGAAAATCCACCCGAAATTTTCTCTCCGAAAAGCTTAAAACAAGAATTATTTCAATACCAAATTGAGTAGAAAAATCATTTTTTTACTCTTGAAGGAAATTAAGGGTGAAAAAAATGTCTAAACCTGCATCAAAAATTGTTTCTTGTGCTTGATTCAAGGTTCAAATGTACTTAAAAGGTGATTAATCATAGTAATCATGAATTAAAGTTACATTAAACTTAAAGAAGTAACAAAAAAAAATTTATGGTCAATAATGACTGCTGGGTTATCTTATTAGACACATAAACCTAATTATAACTTTTTAACAGTCCCTGAGAAAAAATTTCTAGCGTTGTGGAACATTGAAGCACAGTTGATTCTCTAATTTCATTGCATTTGTTTGAGAAAAAAGCCCGATAGAATCATGTTCGACGATTGAAAAAATAAGATTCGTAAGTTAATAGAATTAGGTTAGTAGGCTGATAATTATATGAGTTTTTATTCATTCACGTCACTTTAAAAAATCGAACCCAAAACTTATTTTATGAATGAGCGAGCAGTTATTAACTTATTTGCCATTGTTAGGCATGCATTATTACCAAAAAAATTTCTAGATGCATTCCCTCAGTTGCTAATTGACAAACACTTTTTTTTTTTTTTAATATTTTGATTTTTGATAATCCCGTTTCTGATCAAAATGACCCATATTTAAAGTCAGAAATTTAATTGTCGTATTCTTAAACTTAGTCCCCAAGGGGTGTGGCTTGGTGGTGTAGGGTCCAGGATCTCACCTTGAGGTTCTTGGTTCGAATCCAGAGGGTGCACTTCTTGTAACAGCCTGGGACAACCGGTGGTTTTACCTGCGCCGCGGCCCATAATGGGTGGTTTGGTGGCGGGGTTTCCATCGTTTCCAAAAAAAAAAAAAAAAAAAAAAAGTATTCTTAAACTTAAAAATGTCATTACTAGTCTCTGTTACCTACGGGTTTATTTTATCAAAACCTAGTATGTTAGAATCTGAAAGTCCTCTATCTATTTCTATCAATTATTAGAAATTCAAATTCTACTTAATGACATTGACTGTGGTAATTAACTAACAAAGAAAGTCAATGCTCAATATAATTGAAATTGAAAGTATGCAATAATGCAACGATTATGAGTGAATTAGGTATGAACATAGAAAATAAGTTGAATTAGGTATGAACATAGAAAATAAGTTCATAAATTTGCAAATTTTACCATAAAGTAAATAACTTGTCATTATCTAATACAAAAATGCTAGTGTACCCAATGCACATTCCTGATTTCATTCTCGAATAGATAAAAATTATATTATGATGTAAAAATTTTGCCTATCGAAAACAAAATCTGAATCTGAATCAGAAAAAGTAGCGATTACTCTATTTAATAACCTAATTAAGTTGATCAAATGAATTTGGTTGTTTCATACACATGCATGTGACCAGAAAGTGTAAATGAAAATGGACCCAAGTCAATAAATTTGCTACTTATTGACGTACGTCTTTACATGGCCAAGCTATAGGTGTCTCACTAAAAATAAAATAAAAAATAAAATAAAAATAAAATAAAATAAAATAAAATAAAATTGCAAAAATTATAACTACTGAATACCGATGGATATGAAATTTATCGCTAAATGAGACACCATAAATTAACATCCCGATTTATCGATAAAATTTTAATTCGGGTCCATAATATATTATTTCGAAGTGAATGAAGAAAGGAATTCAACGTTGAGCTACTCCACTGCTACCGATCAATGACATTTCTCCAAATGCTTTTGTATTGGGCCTGATTTTATAGTTTAAAATTTTCTTTTCTATTTTAATTAGAATTTCAAATTTACTTTTTTTTTTAGTTTTATTTTAAATAATATTACAAAATATTTGGTTACTGCGTTCTTACAAGAAATCTGAACAAACAGTAAACACAGAACACGATAGGCACAATAAATTCAACAAGATAAATTCAACAAGAATAATAAAAGTAAAACAGTCTCTGGACAATAGAAGACGGCGGTGCAGCAACGAACCAGCGACAGGAAATAGAGTGCAGTACCGAAACAACAAGAAGAAAACAATGAGGATTCTGAGGCTTGTTGATGCGGCAACAATCGGTGCAGCAACGAACCAGCGACAGGAAATGGTGTACGCAGGACATGCGGGTGCACACAAGTCAGGCCTGATCGGATTTTGATTTGCACCCCCCCCCTACCTGCGCCCATAGAGAGAGTCTTTATCCTTATAACACTTACCCATCTACATATGAGCAATCATATATAAACACAATTTTCCTTTATTAGTTTTCTCATGTGGGACAAGCTAATTTCTCTTTATTTTCTAACACCAATTGGTGAACTTTGAGCAACAATTTCTCATTCACCCAAGCACCATTTTAAGCATATGGTGTACGCAGGACATGCGGGTGCACACAAGTCAGGCCTGATCGGATTTTGATTTGCACCCCCCCCCTACCTGCGCCCATAGAGAGAGTCTTTATCCTTATAACACTTACCCATCTACATATGAGCAATCATATATAAACACAATTTTCCTTTATTAGTTTTCTCATGTGGGACAAGCTAATTTCTCTTTATTTTCTAACACCAATTGGTGAACTTTGAGCAACAATTTCTCATTCACCCAAGCACCATTTTAAGCATATGAATATACCATTCCGAACTACTCACGGAGGAGTATCCGAATCATTCAAAAAACAACCACTAATACGAAGTGGACCATGCTTAAAATTGTATCTCAAAATACTTACCAGTGAGCATTTTTCCAACAAATAGTGTGCCAAACCCTAGTATTATTCACACTCTCAATATTTAATAAACAAGTATTATTTAGAAAATCATGATTTTCTCTTTTATGGTTTCCATTCCGCCACTTGTTGCATTTTTTTTTTTAGATTATTTGAAAATCTCGTCAGTAAATCAATTTTTTCGGGCTTAAACGGAGCAGGGAAAACCTCTTAGACTCTTACAAGAAACACACTATCTGAATTTAAACACAAAATCTAAAAGTGAGATCCCGAATCCTACGCCACCACATCACGCACCTTGAGGACTTCTAGTTGTATTGTTACTCCAAATAAATATGCTTTTATATATTTACTTACTCACTGTTTTATATTCTTTAAAGCAAAGTTCAAATGTAATAGCATGTTTTTAATATGTGATATTTCTTTGTTTATGAAACCTTAAGTCTCCATCGAGAAGGACATAAACAGAAGCATTTAGTCAAAAGAAATGTAAAATTTGGGAAACCCTATATAAAGTTTTAGTGAAATTCAACAAAGGCAACGATTGAGCGGCTTTTTGGCTACAAAAATAAACATTTCCAACTAATATCATAAAAAAAATATGTGAAAAGATTCGTGTAACCGATTCTACTTAATAATAAATTTTAAAAAATGGTTTGATTTGCTATGGGCTAATGAATTATGAGCTTCTCTCTATTTTGCAGTGGTTGGGTTTCTTCATATTTAAAAAATGCTATTTTGACAAACCTACCAAAATATTGAAGTATCCTTTATTTTATTGCAACTTGTTTATAATTATGTGGGTATTTTTGGTAAACAAGGAAAGTGAAATACAAATTTATTTTTTTGTCCAGTTTAATTATAGTTAAAAAGAATGATTTTTTAATCTTTTTCATACATTTTGTCAAAATTTTGTAAGTGTTTTTTTTTTTTTTTTTTTTTTTTGTCAAATTAACATTACTGTTCATATTTTTATAACCCATGTTTGCTTAACTTTGTTTGTGAAAATATTGGACCATTCCATGTGTTTTAAAACAACAAAGACTTTTCAAATCTTCTTGACAATTTTTTATTTCAATGATTTAGATCACATGTAGAGTTAATTATTTGTATCGTTAACATTTTTCCTTCTTTCTTTTTTTCTTTCTGTTTTTTGAAATAATCAAATTGTAATTTTGTTCCACCAAATATCGGCAACACTTCAGTAAATAGTAAAATATAAAATAAAATCGATTTGCACCATAACATGTTATAATATCATGCAAGCCAATTTCTTGTCAACAAATTAACACATGCAGATTTTAATGCCTAATAAACCATTTCATTGATTTTTATTTTTATTTTTAAAAGGAAAAATGAGCAAAAGTAATTAAAACTCCATGATGTTTAAGAATTAAATAAAACATCTTGCTATTATAACAGTTCTCTTAAAAATTATCTGTATTTATCATTTTACTGCTTTACCCCTTATGAAAAAATTAAATACTTTAGAAATATTAATCAAGTAAAATGATTTAAATATCATTTAATGATTAATAATAGAGAAAAATTAAAATGTTTGAATTAAATGAAATTTAAAAAGGCTAAAGACATTTAGGGTGTGTTTACTTTGAGGGCATGAAAATGGAGGAATGTGAATAATTTTCTCATTCTCACCACCCCGATGGGAATGTTCCGATTCCATCTCATTCCGATTACGAGTACGTAAACACACTATTAATTGTACATCATTTTACCTGATTCATATTTTGTAAGTATTTTTTTAGAAGTATTTTCGAAGCTTTTAATTTTTCCATAAGGATCAAAATAATAAAATGATAAATAAAATTAATATTTAAGAGAGATATTATAACAGTAGATGATTTTATTTAATTTTACATATTAGTGGGATTTCGATAAATTTTATCAAATATCATGAATTATGCTTATTTTCTCTTTTTAAAAAGAAAAAAGATCTTTCATTAGTGGATTTACAAAGCCAAATTGTCTGAATTTAGATTTTATAAACATAGACCTATATCAAACAAAGAGAGATAATTCCAAAGCTTTGTCTCCACCAAGTGGTTCTCTAAAGCATTCGACCAAAAGCATATTTTGGTACTCAAAATCTTTGTATTTTTTCCAAAATTTTCCTTGATAATTTCACCACCATTTTCTTAATTAGTATCCAAACAGTTAGCAAGTGTTTGGAAATAGAGAGTAAAGATATAATATTAATTAAGATTTGTCTTAATTAGCTAAGATTTTCTTAAGAAACTATATACTAATTCATATCACTTTAACGATGGGTTAGTTAACAACATCAATCACGAACTTGAATTCAGCGTTGAGCCGAACTCTGTATTAAATCTGATTGATAGTTAATTGAATCTTAATCATTTATTATAACTAATACACGCAAGACATAAAGTTATAAAAAATTTATCACAACTAAATTTAACACCGAATCCAAATTCATCAATCACAACAAAAGCTACAAGAAATAATTTGTTGTTTATGGTCTCTCATGGAGTAGAAAATATTAAATAAAAAACTGTTCTTTCATGCATGCATGCAACAAAATAAGGGCCAGCTATCAGCCGAAGGATGAAGGGAAAAAGCAAAGATAGACAAAATAATATTGGTGGGACATTAAGATAGTGACTTAATAACAAAAACTTTGTTAATTAACGACTTACATTTTTTGTTTATAGGTAATCTCATGAAGTATACAAGGTACTAATCTTGTTATTTCCATACTTAAATATTTATGAAACAAAGGTTCTTAAATCAATGCTAAATAATACAATGATTAATAATGCAATGCTCATTTGATCTTTAGGTCAAATTTATACTACCATTTGACCAAAAAAATGTAAGCTTTAAGAAAATTAGTACACGGCTCGCACTTTCTGCGGATTGAGTATATATATTAGTTATTGTTCTTGTAAATATTTTGTATCTTGTTGGTTTTATAATATTAATGAGAGAATGATTTACTTACACGTAATGTTTATGTCTCATTCGTTTGTCACTTAGTTCTCAAATAATAGAGCTAATAGTTAGAGTCTGCATCTTGAAGCATAGTAAATAATAAAAAATTCATGAAATAAAAAAACTTATAAAAATAATTCAAAATTAGATAACAAATAACAATATATCCAAAATCCAAAATTTTGTCTAGGTTTTGTGGGCGATTAATATTTAGGTTTCTTATTTTAATAGGAGATTATATTTAATTTAATAGGTTTTTTATTTTAATATTTTTTTATTTTTATTTTATAATTTAATAATAAAAATATTAATTGTAGAAATTATGTGTCACGTATATTTTTTATTTTAATAGAAGATTATACTATATCTTCTTATTATAATAGCTAATAAAAAAATTAATTATAGAGAATAAGTGTTATATGACGCTATTAGAAAGCTTAAAAATGTTTAACTTATATATAAAGTATATATATATATATATATATATATATATATATATTCGGATTATCTATGATATTATTCAAAAACTAATCAGATAGTATAATTTATTTTGTTGTTATAATATGATTCTTATTTAATAGATTTATAAATTTAATTTTATAATTTAATAGTATTTTTTAATTGTAATAGAATATTATAATATGTTTTCTTATTATAATACAATTTTATAAAATTATAATATGTATTTTATTGTAATAGATTTTTATTTAATCACTACAACAAAATAGACCTTTAGCGTCCAAACATTTAGCGTCCAAATTTTTTTCGACGCTAATAAACTCTTTAGCGTCGAAATTAGATTCGTAACTAAAGGTTTATCTTTTAGTGTCGAAATAATTATTTGACGCCAAAGGATGATGATTTAGCGTCGAATTTCTATTTCGACGCTAAATGTTCCATCATTTAGCGACAAAAAATTATTTAGACGCTAAAGGATGAACCTTTAGCGTCGAAATATTATTTGGACGCTAAAGGTTCAACCTTTAGCGTCGAATCTAAATTTCGACGCTAAAGTTTAATTTTAATTTTTCGAATTCCCCTTAAAAAATTTGAATTTATCGACTAATAAATTCAAATTTAAATTTTGACATTTAGCGACTAATTTTTCGACGCTAAAAGTCAAAAAATTCACAATGTAAATTTCGACGCTAAAGGTACAACCTTTAGCGTCGACTCTATATTTCGACGCTAAAGGTTAATTTTAAAATTTTCGAATTCCCCTTAAAAAAATTGTGAAATTACCGCCTAATAAATTTAAATTTAAATTTTGACATTTAACGACGAATATTCGACGCTAAAAGTCAAATATTTCGACGCTAAAGATCAAAATTTTGGCGGAAAAATTCCCGCTATTTGAGGATTTTAGCGACGAAATCATTTTCGTCGCTAAAGGTTTTTTTTGCCTATAAATTCATTTGCTCTTTCATTTCTTCTATTATCACTTTCTTTCTCTCATACTCTTATTTCCTCTCTAAATTTATTTTTCCTTAAATGTTTTGTTTGTTTGTTTTGTTTTGTATTTTATATTCACATCTAATATTTATTTATTTATTTTTGTAGGGGAATATGAAGATGAAGAAATGGTGAAAATGATGATAATGAAGAAAATTAAAGTGAAGATGGAAAATTGTATTTTATCATTGTATTTTATCATTTTATATATTTTTTTTTTGTGATAAATTTTGTAATTTTAGTTTTATATCAATAAAAATATCATTTTATATTTTGTTATTGTGATAAAATTTGTAATTTTAGTTTTATATCAATAAAAATGTCATTATTATAAATTTTTAGTAACAAATTTGTAATAATTTTTATAACAAATTTAATTACTTTTGTAATGAAATTAGTTTGAGATTAATTTGTAATAAAATATCTTTCTTATACCTTTTAGCGTCGAAATATTCGACGCTAAAGGTAATAAAATGATATATATTTTTTAATATTATATCACATTTAGCGTCGAATATTTCGACGCTAAAGGTCAACTTTTTGGCGTCGAAATTATTCGTCGCCAAATACATGTTTTAACGTCGAAATATTTTTGACGCAAAATATTGTACTTTAGCGTCGAAATTCTTTATTTCGACGCTAATTGTCTTTCTCGTCCAAGTTTTAACGTCGAAAATTAGCGTCGAAAATTTTCGACGCTAATAACTTTAGCGTCAAAAATTTGTACTTTAGCGTCGAAAAGTTTCGACGCTAAAGGCCCTTTTTTTTGTAGTGAATACAAAATTACTTGTAAAGATATTTTAATTTTAATTTAATAATAAAAAATTAAATGTAGAGATTAAATGTCACATATGTTTTTTATTTTAATGAGAGATTATAATTTATTTTCTTATTATAATAGTTTTCTTTATTTTAATTTTATAATTTAATAATAATAAATTAAAATATTAATTAATTAAATTAAATTAATAGGTTTCTTAATTCAATAGTAGATTATGTTTTTATATTGTAATATGTTTCTTATGTTAATAGTTTATTATTTTAATTTTATAATTTAATAATAAAAATAATTGTAGGGATATTTTATTTTTATAATTTTAAAAAATAATTATAGAGAATAGGATAATTGTAGATAATTTAATAGTATTTTTTTAATATAATAGTTTAATATATTTTCTTGTTATAATATATGGAATTCTTATAAAATTATAATATGTATTTTTATTGTAATATGATTTTTATTTAATAGATTTATTAATTTAATTTTATAACTTTAATATGAAGCCACCACGTAACGCGATGAGAAGACTTAAAAATATTTAAGTCTTCAAATGCGTAAGAGAGTTTGAAAATTGATTTTTGTTTACAGTAAGAGAGTTTTTCAAATATGTTTTCAAGAAAGTTTTGAAAGAGATTGATTTACGTTTTCCATTTTAATGATATCAGAAATTGACAGATTTCAGACTATCAACATCATAAGAGTATTATGGTTGTGTCACTTCTGGTTGTGACGATAGATGTATTTATTTGTATAAAACTTTATGTTCGTTACGAGCACATATGTGTGATTGGATATATACGTATGTAAACTTTAATGTTGGTATCGTATATAGATATGATATGAATTGAATGTGTCCATGTTTCTGATTGTGGGCGAAATAAATAGTATGAGATCCATATTATGTTTTCCGTTTTTGGATACTATATTTGATTGCATGTAAAGAACATGTGTTATGATGACTGTGATTAACTGTATAGGATTTATGTTCGGGTGAATCTGAAACGGTTTGAGCCTGTTTCTATGAATGATTGAAATGACAAGTTTGATGTGATATTGGTATAAAATATTTGACACGACTTATTTTGCTTGAAATAATAAGGTTTGTATTGATGTATGAAATGCATAATTTTTGATAGAGTGTAAAGTGATATAACTTACGAATGCGGATAAGATTGTAATGTACGTATGTTCGATTTCGAATGATCAGACAAAAGGACGGAGAAATTTTGAGGACAAAATTTTTATAAAGGAGGGGAGAATGTAATATCCTGAATTTTTCAGAACGGTTCTGGAAGTTTTCCGACTTAAAGTTTAGAATTTGGAACTGAATGATATTCAGAAATAAGACTTTATGTCTTAGAAAATAGGTTGAAATATTTTTAAGTGAAGCTTCGTCGCGTTGAAAAATGCGTCGTTTCGAGAACCGGTTACGTGATTTCTGATTATATCGTTATACGCATAAAAGTTTCTTATTTCGGCTATAAAAATAGCAAATGAACTCCGATTGAGCTGATTATTGAACCACCAAACTCATTTTCCCGAGGCGAACAACTTTCCCGTTAAACACTTTTTAAAATTTGTATAAGAAAGGCTTCAAAAATATGAATTTCCGTTAAGGCCCATGGGAAGGACTTAGAAGTAATTTTCGTGGGCCAGAATGTAATTTTCAGAATTTTTTTATAAATACCTTGAATTTTTCATTAATTACGAAAAACCCATTAGTTTCCCAGAACCCCCACTCGACCCATTCCCTCTCTCAAATGATGTTCTGATTTGTGCTTCGTCGGCCGGCCAGCCGGCCACTACCGACCGGTTAATGGCCGAGGGGGTTGCGCCCAGCCAACTCCCATATGAAAGTGGCCGGCGGTGGCCCCCACAACACCGACATGAAGAAGAGATAAATATGTGAATAGATTTCATGAGCCTGACTCGTCACTTCATTTCACGATCTAAGCCACCCGTAAAATCGAAACTCTTGGAGAGTACTACAAGTTAGCAGAGACAGATTTTTCGTTCCGTGCATGGTTGCACTCGAAACGAGGGAGAAAGATTCGGTGAATAGTGACCCATGGTGAACAGTAGTTTTGATCGGAATTGCATCGATTCCAGCGTATTCTTGGGATCGGTTGGAGTCCGTATATGCCCTCGAAATCTCCCGTTAAAAATCCATAAATTTAAATTTATTGTTAAATGTTATATCTTGTAGCTTCGTAGAATAACAAATTGATATAAATTGAATTGGTTGAGTATTAGTATATTAAATATGTGCATTTAATTGAATCTGAATGAAAACAGAACGAGTTTGATCGATCCGATAGAATATGCAAGTTTTCAGTAAAAGTAGGTTTTTACGTTTAATGATGTGTTTTGATTTTAATAATAGTTATGAGTTATATATGATATTACGAAAATATTTATGTAAATCCGAGAAGGTTCGAAGGGTTCGGACCCTTCCGTAGTATTTACGAAAAAAAAATTCGGAAGATTTTCCAAAATTACGTAAATCGGGGATTTAAGGAAACTAGAGGTTTGGAATCGTTTGTAATGATACTTTAAGAGCAATGGAATTGAAAAGATTGAAATCAGACTCAATTTGGTTATCCCGGGAAGATCCAGAACTTTGTCAAAGTTAAGTCGAGAATTTCATAAGTTACGATTCTAACGGTGTTTAGCCATTTGTTTTGACAGACTTGACTAAGACCTGGAGTGCTCGCGAATCCAGGTAAGTAACTCATGCGATGAGAGCTTAATTGGTGAATTCATGTTTTGAATATACATATATATGTATAGAGATGATTGATATGTTAGGTTAAAAGATGATAGTTGAGAAGTAGTTTGAGAATGAGTTCAAAGTTATGTTTAGTTAAGTGAAACGACCATCGCAGGTATGGTTTTTATTATTACCATGATATGAAGTGAGAGGTTCAATGATATTAATGTCTGTATGTATGTACTGATGTGTTTTGAAGTGAAATGTTTGATAAGCTTAATGTCTATGTGTTTGTATGAATGTACGTAAAGTTATGAACCTATAACGATATGAAATTATGTATATGAAAGAATACGTAAATGTATAAGTATATGTGTATGTATTCGTATTCATATATGCATATGATGTTAAGATATGTATAGGTTGGGTATACGAAACAGATAAATGGAACAAGTCATGATTTCTGATTTGGTGTTAGCTTATGTATATATACGCTATATAAATACGTTGTTTTTGTTTTATACATGTAAACTATTAGTTCATTGGTAAAGACACTATATCAAATGTTTCTAGATAGAAATTCTGGAAATGAATATGTTTGATCGATAAAAGAAAAGCTATGAGGACTATTAAAGATATGATATTTGAATTTCATAACAAGATGTATATTCGTATGTTTGAAATATATGTTTGTATGTGAGTGTTTGAATGATGTTTTGGATTGTTTGTTATAGTTGTGCTTGTGTATGAGAAGTTGTGCGATGAGTTTGGTGTGTCGTGATATGTATGGATGCATGTATGTATGTTTAATTGGTTGATGTTCCCGTGGTATATTAGTCGAGCTGGTTAGGAATCCGTTCAGACGGAATTCATCTCATACCTATTCTAAAATAGGTAATGAGTATCGTATGAGCATTGTGTGTGTAAGTCAGTCGTATGTATGTATTGTTGAATGATGTGATCTTTGATGTATCGATTGTCGTGTGTGCTTCGTGGTTGATTGCATGATGTTTGTAAATATGTCTGAGTGTGTGTATGTGTATGATGGAACTCGTGTTATGTATGGATCGTGTATGCTTATGTGAATTGAATGGATGATTTGAAACTGATGTGAATATCAGAGGTTATAAAGTGTGTTTGCTAAGTTGTATTGGTATGTACGCATATATGTAAGAATTATGAAATCGTATTTGCATGTATATAAGAGAAATATGCTACGGTATGTGTGAATCTAAATGAACCCCAAGTGTTAAGCTATTGTAAGGTTATCGTGGTTAAAGAAGGTTAAAGAAAGATTATTTTAGTATTGAAGATAATTTGTAACTGAATAGAAGAAAGTATGTTTTAATTTGAAGGAAGTATATTTATTTTATTGATTTGATGATATTTCAAAAATGCTTAATCATAATACAATATAATAAATCTAACTCCATGTCTCATATGATGGAAATTGATTCGATGTAAAATGACTTTTTCTATGATGTTCATAATGATACTTTGTGAGATTTGATTGTTTGGCTAATAAATTAGCATATATGAGAATTTGTCATGGTAAAGTATAAAGAATAATAAAAGTTAATAAATCTAAACTTCTAACAATTTAGTAATTATGATAAACTATTGATATGTTAGATTTGTTTGTTTGTTGTAATATTAGCATGATTACTTACTGAGTTTTTAAAACTCACACCAAACCAGTTTGCTAGTTTTGCAGGTTGGCTTCTAGATTGGTCAACCACGACAGCTTTGGAAGTCATGCTCGAGACGCGGATCACCCAAGCGGCAATCACCCTCGCAAGTGTCATGGAAAGAGTTTTAGAGGTCTAGGATTTGTGATCAATATTTTATTTGTTGTTCTAAACATGCTGTTTGTATATATATTAAGTAAATATTTTGATTGCTTATGATGTTGTGGGCACTGAGCCCTTGAGTGTTGATAGATGATGTGGGCACGAAGTCCTTATGATATGATTTTGATGAGTTTTGTGTGGACCTGAGGTCCTTTTGTTTGTTTGATGTTTTCTTAGATTCCGTTTGATGCTGGACTGTGATTCAGGTTGTCCAGTTTTAGGATACATTATGCCCAATTTTCTGGAAATTTGGAGGCTTATGGAGATGGGTTAATCATGTGTCTTGCAGGTAGCATCCTGCCTCTGGCGGGATGTTACACCACGGGCCGATTTCGGCCCATGGCAAACTGACCCAGAACCGCCTCTTGGAAGTTCGGTTCCGGTTCAAAAAAAGATGGAACCGTGACGATTCCAACCCATCCCTAACCTACAGTTCCAGTTCAAAACCGCCCAAATTTTTTTTTTTAAAAAAAATATATATATAACAATTGAAGATGAATAAATTATAATAATTTTACAAATATAAGTTATATTTTTAACTAAGTTGTAATTTATAAATATTACAAATAACTAGAATAATATTTTTTTAGTTATAATTTTGTTAATATTAAAATATATATTTTTAATTTAATTTAATAAAATAAATAAATTATTTCAATTAATAATAATACAAAATTAATTTGAATCGTCCATAACCGTCTAAAATCGTTCCGAACCTTGTGAAAAAATCGAAACCGAAACCAGGGTTGGAATAGTGACTGAAACGAGGTTAGAACCGAAACCATCGATTCACTGAACCGTCTCTGAACCGTTAAATGACGGTTCGATTACGTTCAGGTTCAAGAATTTCTTGAATCAGAATCGGCGGTTCCTAAATCATGACCATGTGTAATTTACAGTTCAAGGTTAACGAGGCTAATACCTTCAATCACTTTGGTTTTGTTATTTTCTTTTTATTTATCTGTATTGAACTCCTTTTTATTAATAGATTACTCTGAGTTGGATCTGGTTATCATATGATTAGACTTAATATTGTGTGCCAATATAATTGGGAGGCATGGTCATGTTCTAATGCTTCGTCTGTCGATGAATGTATTTTTACTTTTAAAAAAATTAATCATGATGTGAACACTAAATTCTACATTGATAGTGAGAGAGGGTCTTAACTATACTAAAATATATGGGTAGGGTTATTTTATTTAAAATTTTGACACAAATTATCATTGATCCCATATAATCTACTCCCTCCGTCCCTTTTTAATAGGCCACCTTTCTATTTTTGGAAATCCAAATTATAGTCGAATTTCCTTGTTTAGAGAAAGTTAAAGGAATAAGTTTACTTATACCATTATTTAATAACCAACTTTATTGAATTTAAGTGAGATTGTATTGTGTTAATGAGAGGTATATCAGGAAAATATTAATTTTTTTACCACAATAATCATATTTTATTATTTTGTTGAGAAAAAAATTAGCGGCCTATTAAAAAGAGACGGAAGGAGTAATTATGAATATTGAAAGTCAAAATAACATTTAGTGATGCCAATTCATCCACCATTAGAATATCTCAAAATTTTTATTAAAATTTTAAATCATTTAAGTTGAAATTAAAACCTATGAATAAAACGGTGACCAATTAAAGCCGTTATTATGGGTAACCTTAATTGTTTTTTCAAAAATACTCCTAAATAGATCCTAGCTAGTTAGTTATTGATGATATATAATATGTTTGTATTTGATAATGGGAACACAAGATTTCTTTGTTAATGATGGATGCTAAACATGATTAAGATTGACATTAATGGATGAAGAAACAAGAACTACCCTTGTTGTTTTAGTTTGTTAATATTTTTGTTTAATAACAGATTTTGTTTTTACATATGGGAAAAGTCTTATCAGCCACTTTGTTTGCTCCAGTTAATAACAAATTAATTTACTTAAACAATGTTTTAAAAGCTAGCTTAAACTTGAAAGCAAGGGCATAAAGAATATAATCTATTTTAAGAGTTTTTATTTAATTTAGAGTATAATATACTCGTGTAAGTTGATTTTGACGATGATAATATAATTTTAAAAATATTTTCGATGCTAAAGATAAGCACTTTTAAAGACAAATCATTTCATCATTGAAAATATATTTTAGGGTCGAAATCGGTTTATGACGATAAATATCTTCCTCGATCGATTTTTCGCGTCATAATTTTATTTCGATACAGAAGACTTTTAACGACGAAATGTTGATTTTTAATGATAAAATTATTTGACGCTAAAAGCCAATAATATTATAATGTTTGTACCTATTTCTTTTGTATTTTATTTAAAGCCAACAGGGAAAATCATAAATTTTATTAGACGCTAATGAAAATTTAAGTTGATATTTATATATATATACACACATTAGTGTGTGTTCGATCGTGTCTACGCCACGGTGTTACAGAATTTATAAAGAGATTAAGATTCTGTTATTTAATTTTTTTTATAATGAAATGATTTTAACCATTAATAAATGATTTTATTCTTTAATTTATTTGTTAGTTTTCATTTTCCATTTTTATAGAGATTTTATAATAAAAGTATTTTTTATCAGCCATTAAATTATAATGAAATGATCTGAGCCGCCAATTAACCTACATAAAAATAATATTTGGATATATTATCTCTGTTAATCCTAATCATCCGTTACCGGAGACAACTACCCTGCTCGACATTACGTGACTTTGTCACTAGGTATAAATTAACTGAGATGTGAGCATTTTACACTGCTCGTGAGTCGTGACAAAGAATCCTGACTGATCTAAAATTTAAACGTAATTTAAGTTGCAAAGCCCAAGAATTAAACAGTTGAAAAAAAAAAAAATAATAATAATAACATTTTTATAAAGCAACTTCAACTGTTTCTAAACATCCTAATTAGCTATTGTCTATTGCTGATAGAGATGGAGATGGTTTATATATAATATGTTTGTTTGTTTGTTTGTCTTTTTTTTTTTTGGTTTTTGGGGATAGTTGGAAATCTCTGCCGTCAAACTACTCATTTCGGGTTTAAGCGGAGTATGTAAAAATTCGGATTGTCTTAGACTCTTACAAAAACGTACTCCCTTGATTCAAACCCAGAACTTTAAAGTAAAGTCCTGAACCATACACTATCAAATCACGCCCCTTGATAACTATATGTTTGTATTTGATACAACAAGATTCCTTAGTTAATGATGCTAAACACAATTAAGATTTACAATGGAGGAAGAAACAAGACCTACCTTCTTGTATATTTATTTGTTAATATTTATGTTGAATAATAGATTTGTTTTACATATGGGAAAAGTCTTATCAATCAAGATTCCCTTTAGAAAAATTTGAAAGATAGTCAGAAAAAAAATATATTAAAAAAAAAAAAAAAGTTGTAGTGGAGATGCCATTGCCATGCCCTAGGGCTCTTCAATTTATTTTAACAAAGCCTACTTTTCATGTCCTTTTGCTTCAAAAGCTAAGAAAACAAAATCTCTGTGTATTTTTTTGGGAAAAAATTGCATAAAGCCAAAATAATTTGTTGCCAACAATGTCAATCACATAAGCAAACATTATTAAGTTGTTAATAACTAGAACCTAATTATGAAAAGATCTATCACTAATCTTCATTATTATTTGACCAATTTTAAGCAATCTTTTTATAATTAGGTTCTAGTTATTAACAACTTATAGTGTTTGCTTATGTGATTGACATTGTTAGCAATAAAGACTAGTGATAGATGTATTTCATGGACGCGTTTTACGCGTAATATTATACAGTATTAGGATTCTATATAGTATTAACATATTAAAAATTAATATTAAAATAGAAAACTAATTTTAATATAATAAAGTGTATAGTCAAATATTATATAACATTAATATAATACAATATTATTATAATGCATCTTAATACAGTTCATCTTGCATTAAATAATATAATACAACTTAAATCAATACAGTTGGCCAAACGCACCCCATGAGTACATAATTATATGAATTTAAACCAATCAGAAGATGGTATATGCGTAAAAATTATTTAATTTAATTATAGTTTTAGTATTCATGCAGTACATTTACCATTATTGATAAATGAAAAATATCATTTTGGGGAGACAAATCGTAAAAATATTTATTTTATATATCTAAATTCGAGAGGGAAAAATTAAAAATTCTACAAGGAGCACCTACTCAAGAACCCGGCCATCATTTCACAAATATTGATAGGAATACTTAGATAATAAAAAATCTCGTCAGAATTTGAAATTTTAGATAAAATCAAACGATTTTTTTAATTTTAAATAATGATTTTTTTTATCAAAAAATATTTTGAATCTCGACCGTTTATTTCTCTCCTATACAAAAATCATTACGAAAATTGGCCACGTGCACGGTGGCAGAGCCACTTAGATGGGAATGGAGCTTTCGCTTAATTTAAAATTTTGTTAAAATATATTCTAAAAATTAATGAAAAATTTTAGTTTGTTAACGAGATACTTTTTTGACTATCCAATCCCTGCTAAAATAAATAATATATAATATTTTTTTTGTGAATATCAAGATTTATTTATATACATTACATGTGTGGATATGATTGGCCGCACGTGTAACGGACACAGAGAATTCGTCGTCCGTCATCACACCATAAAGCATCCAAAAATGATAAACGGTTTCAACAAACAAACAAAACGCACGCACGAGGCCCATCGAACTTTTTTTTAAATAAAATCAAAATCTATAAAAAAAAATTAAAAAAGTAACTGACTTTTTTAAGTTATCAAATATTATATATATATATATATATATATATATATATAAAATAAACTGAAACGTAACCGTTTAATGTGTAAGTCGTAACGTACTGTAACGATTCTCTTTCCTTATTTATTTATTTTTTTTTAAAAAAAATCAATCTTTAAACGTTTTGCTTTCCTTGTGAGTGTCGTTTTGGGTTTTTATGATGATTTGCTTTTGTGTGTTACTGAGATTCCCGTCCCCAAGAGATGTGATTTGATAGTGTAGGATTCAGAATCTGATCTTTAGGATTCAAGTTCAAATCTAGGGGTACGTTTCTTATAAGAGTGTGAGACATCCGATGATTTTACATGTTTCCTTAAACCCAGGTCAGGTGATTTAGCGGTGTGGTTTCCACTGTTTTAAAAAAAAGTGTTACTAAGATTCGAGCCATGAAAATGACATTTTTCAGTAACCTTTTTTTAAGATTTTATTTTTCTTTTCTTTGATTGGATTTTTTTATTAAAAAAAAAAACCATAATAATTACATTTCTTGAGTATGTATGAAGAAATCAAGATGAAAGTGTATGTAACATTGATTGATGAGGAGAAAATTATAGAAATACGATTAAAATAATTTAGATATGTACAATACATATTTTTAAGTGTTTTGGGGAGGAAAAAATAAACAGGATTATCATATGTCGAGTAAGGTCAGGAAAGACCTATATTAGACTCAGGGCAGACCTTGAAATCCTCGGGACCTAAGGTAATTTTTACATTTCGGGGTCTTTAATCATAATATATTATTATAATTTTAAAATTTCGGGACTCATATATTAGTTATTTAAGAATTGTAATAATAAAATATGGGAGCCATAGGTGAGGTGCACGCCTTAGCCAATGGTCGGCTCTGAATAGACCTAAATTTAATTGAATTTAATGAAATAATGATTGGAATATAATACAATTGTGTCAAAAGATTCATATAGCCGATCTCACCTGACGAAAACATATTTTTGATTGGTTTGATAAAACTATAAATATTAATTAATATTGGTTGTAAGCTTGTATATTTCAATGTCTTTTTATTTTCCGTGATTGAAATTGGGATTTCAAGTGTATTAATTAATATTGATCTATTCTCAATCTTATAGGGGCAAGACAATCATTAACTAGTTTTTAATGTACTTAAGGTAAATTTAATAGTACTACTTAACTAGGTTTTGAATATATTATTAAGAGATTTTAAATATTTTAAATCTTAAAAAAAATATTTTAATTACTATCATTTTAAACACTTTCAAATAGATTCTTAGAAGTTTGTAACTATCTTACTTTAACTTAATTTTAGAAACACATTAATGATAATGTTCAATATATATATATATATATATATATATATATATATTATATATATATATATATATATATTAAAAAATAAACTGAAACGTAACCGTTTACTGTGTAAGTCGTAACGTACTGTAACGATTCTCTTTCCTTATTTATTTATTTTTTTTTAAATAAATCTTTAAACGTTTTGCTTTCCTTGTGAGTGTCGTTTTGGGTTTTTATGATGATTTGCTTTTGTGTGTTACTGAGATTCCCGTCCCCAAAGGATGTGATTTGGTAGTGTAAGATTCAGAATCTGATCTTTAGGATCCGAGTTCAAATTTAGGGGTACGTTTCTTATAAGAGTGTGAGACATCCGATGATTTTACATGTTTCCTTAAATCCAAGTCAGATGATTTAGCGGCGTTGTTTTCACTGTTTTAAAAAAAAGTGTTACTAAGATTCGAGCCATGAAAATGACATTTTTCAGTAACCTTTTTTTAAGATTTTATTTTTCCTTTCTTTGATTGGATTTTTTTATTAAAAAAAAAACCATAATAATTACATTTCTTTAGTCTGTATGAAGAAATCAAGATGAAAGTGTATGTAACATTGATTGATGAGGAGAAAATTATAGAAATACGATTAAAATAATTTAGATATGTACAATACATATTTTTAAGTGTTTTGGGGAGGAAAAAATAAACAGGATTATCATATGTCGAGTAAGGTCAGGAAATACCTATATTAGACTCAGGGCAGACCTTGAAATCCTCGGGACCTAAGGTAATTTTTACATTTCGGGGTCATTAATCATAATATATTATTATAATTTTAAAATTTCGGGACTCATATATTAGTTATTTAAGAATTGTAATAATAAAATATGGGCGCCATAGGTGAGGTGCACGCCTTAGCCAATGGTCGGCTCTTAATAGACCTAAATTTAATTGAATTTAATGAAATAATGATTGGAATATAATACAATTGTGTTAAAAGATTCATATAACCGATCTCACCTGACGAAAACATATTTTTGTTTGGTTTGATAAAACTATAAATATGAATTTTTTAATTAATATTGGTTGTAAGCTTGTATATTTCAATGTCTTTTTATTTTCCGTGATTGAAATTGGGATTTCAAGTGTATTAATTAATATTGATCTATTCTCAATCTTATAGGGGCAAGACAATCATTAACTAGTTTTTAATGTACTTAAGGTAAATTTAATAGTACTACTTAACTAGGTTTTGAATATATTATTAAGAGATTTCAAATATTTTAAATTTTAAAAAAAAATTATTTTTACTATCATTTTAAACACTTTCAAATAGATTCTTAGAAGTTTGTAACTATCTTACTTTAACTTAATTTTAGAAACACATTAATGATAATATTCAATAAATATATATATTTTTAAATAAAATAATCATCATACTTTATAGGTCTATGGATATATGATTATTATTAATAGGTAGTTGCACTATTTTTAGTTCAATCAAAGCCCTCTTTACCTTACTCTCAAATTGACACTTGATTGATTTTATATTTAAAAAATTTCGAGTGTATTAAGATTGATCTAATCATAATAATACGATCTAGTCGGTATGAGTCTAGTCTTGTTCCTCTTAAGCTCACACTCTAAGAACGAGATCTTGAGTCCGATATCATTTAATGTGGGGTCTTAAAAATAGTGGTGAATCTGAGTGTGTTGTTAGGTCGACTTACACGAAAAATGAAATTGAAAATATAGACTCACCTAGGATTCAGTGAGGGCCTAAATAATCAATGAAAATAATAGATTAGTAATATTAAAAAAAAAACATGATGATAAGATATAAATATCATGTCCCCAATGAGCGTGGTTTGGTGGTATAAGGTTCAGGTTCTCATCTTGAGGTTCTGGGTTTAGATCCATAGAGTGTGTTTTCTGTAAGAACCTGAGACAGCCAGAGATTTTACATACTCCGATTAAATCCAGAATGGATAATTTGACAACATAATTTCCAACGATTCCAAAAAAAAAATATAAATATCATACATATTAAGGCTTCCTAATGTGTAGTCAAATGAAAAATGAGTAATCAATGTACTTCACTAAAAGTAGTAAGAAATATTTTTTTTCTCTCCTGAAAATATATATTTTTTTATGAAAATAAAAAGTAAAATTGTGTGTATCAAAACGATAATCCCCAATCATATATACTTGTAACAGGAACTTTGACCTTTACCTTTATTGTACTTGAAATTGCAAAAGGAGAAGAGAGAAGATGAAATTATTTCTTTTGGTAATATTTTGACCAACAAAGCAAGGGAAACATAACTTGAGTGGGTAATGTTATGCCTTGCCATCTTTTCTTGCAAAAAATGCTAAATTAGTATAATAATTATAACTACAACAACAATAATAATAACATTAAATATATATATATTAAAAAAAAAAACTTGAATTGGGAAAGCAAATACTTTCCTTGTCTCTCAAAATATATGCAAAAATCATCAATTTCAATAATCAAATAATGAAAACATAGCGAAATATATTTAGTGAAATTAAATAAAATCTTCTTAATATTTTAAAAATCAACGAAACTCATAATTCTTTATAAGCAGATCTTTTAGGGAGTCTCGCTTAATTTTAAAATATAACAAAAATTTCGTTTAATTTCATTAAATATTAAGAAGTTTTTCTATTTTCCCACTCATACAAGGAAGCAAAACCCAACTCATGTTTATACATCTTACTTTTATTTGCTTTAAATGAGTTAGTTAATTAATTTGGTTTCTATTTTGATTTCTAACATGATATCAGACGTCTGAGTTCCGATCTTTGGATATTTCCTTATCCATGTCTCTAAACAGGTCTTATCTCATTATATATGTCTCCAAACATGTTTTATTTCTCTGTCGCCAAACAGATCTTATCTCCTTGTTCATGTCTCCAAATAGGTGTATCTACGCTCCGATGATCAAATAACTGATATCTTCACCAAGTCTTTTTTTATTGACCGTTACACAACCCTCGTTCCAAACTCAATCTGGTTTCCTCACTACCATCTTGAGTTTGAGGGGGATGTCAAAGATATGATATTAATATTAATTGTTAGTTGATATGTAATTAATATGGATTCTTTTGTAATGCCTATATAAAGACAATTTATAATTCATATTGAAATTAAGAAAACTAGTATATTTTTCTTCAGCTCTCCTATTTCGGTTTCAGTTTCGATTTTGGTTTCTAACAAGTTAGTTAATTAATTTTTGGGACAATTTACTAGTCACACATATATGTTGCTTTTGCTCATAATATAATCCCATTTGTTTTTGGCATTTTCCTTGTGAGTAACATTTGTTTCCTTTCCACATTTCCATTACTCCAAAGCCATATGAATCATAACAAGCTTACATGTTACACTCATAGAATTATTAAAATGTAAAATTTTTAATCTATTATGTGACATTTTGGTATCTGTTACACATTACTTTTATAAAAATTATGATACAAAGTTTGTACTTTGTAGTATAATCGATGTTTCATATAAACATGATACTATCATAAATTTTTAAAGATTATGGGGCCAAGTGTTCAATTATGCCTTTTAATTGGTTAAAAACCAATGTTTAGGTCAAATAATTAAGGATGTAATATCGAGAAAATAAAATTGAAAGGCATAAAAGTAGGACAATCTTTTCAACAGTCAAAAAGTTCGAGAAAGAAAGAATATATATAACTATTAGTGGAGAAAATATTTTATGAGATTTACCCATTTTACTTATCTGAGAATATGTAATATATTTTATTATTGATTAATTTTAAATTTATTATAAATATATGTATCAAAATATTAATAAATCAACATGTCCGTCTCATCCAAATCTTTCACCTATTAGTGAGGTAAAAAGTTTGGTAATATGTCAAAGTGATTTAATGCACCCATAAGGCCATGCTATGAGCATTTCTTTTCTTTATTTTTTATTTTTAACTATCACAACAACTTTCATTGAACAATTAGTTTTTTTTTTCACTTTTTTGGAAATGTTGAAAATCATACCGTAAAATCACCCGATCCGGATTTAATCGGAGTAGGTAAAATCTTCGACTATCCTAAGGTCTTATAAAAAACGCACCGTCTGAATTCGAACCCATAATCTAAAAATTAGATCTTAAGTCCTACACCGCCAAATCACGCCAATTGAGAATAATTTTTGATTCCTTACTAAAAATGTATATCCATATAACTTTTATAATTTCTCATTCACTTTGTCTTAATCAAAATCAAGAATATTTTAACAGTGAATAATCTCACGTGTGAACTAGAGTCTAAAAGCGAGACTATTTCTATTATGTACCGTACAATTGTATAATCATATCGTCACTTGTATATATCATGCATTTCAAATGATTTCAAATTTAATGACAAACATATATAATAACCAACGAAAAAGTCTTATGTGGTGCCATGTAATCATTAAATCAAAATCTCAAATCTTAACCGGAATTTAATAAGATTTTTTATTCTGAAAAAAAATAAAAATAGATTGGGGTTGGAGATAATTCTCATTCTAAATCCTTATTTTTTATGCAAAAAAATCCTCATTTTCAATTGAAATTTAGGACCGAGTTGTTATGTCTAAGGTTCGTGATAATTTTTCATCTTGATTAAAAAATTAATACGAGATTTAGTACAAAAGGAAGAAATTAAGCTAGGACTTGCGATAATTTTTCGTCATGAATCCCGATTTTTTTGGCAAAGCATATTGAACCTCGATCGAAATTCGGAATCATAAACCTTTCAATATGGAGATTTCGAATAATTTTTCATCTCGATTCAAAAATCAATAGTTATTGAGTATAATTTACATCCTTAATCTACAATCGAGACGAAACTGAAACGGACAAATCCCAACAGATTGTGATCTATATCCACTAATAACAAAGTTATAACTAAATTTGACAATAACATAAATGCATGTGCTTTTTCCTAAGACTTTCTCGAACTAAACGATCAATTTAAACACAAGAGGTTCATTATATAATATCATCAATAACAACCTAAAACTTATTATTATATTTTTTAAAAATATTGTTGTAGCATCAATTTTTTATTTTTGGAATCGTTGGAAATTTCGCCGCTTAATCATTATCGACTGTCCCATGTTCTTATAAGAAATGCGCTTCCTGAATTTGAACCCAAAACTTGAAAGTGAGATCATGAACCATACACCATCAAATCATGTCCCTCGGGGACTTGTAGCATCTTAACACTAACTATTATAATAACAATTAAGCACCATAGTTTGTAACCCTTGTGATCTAAGATTAAATGTATGTATTTTTTTTTGTAA